>BOLG01001541.1:0-41466 GCA_016861445.1 Oryzias woworae
TTTTAAAAGATGAGAAGGTTATGTTTATTGATTAGGCAAATAGTGGGGCAGGATGACAGAGCAGGCAGGTAGGCTGGCAAGCTTAGCTGATGGAGCGGGCTGGCTGGCTGGCAGACAGGTGAGCTGACAGAGCGGGCTGGCTGGCTGGCTGGCAGACAGGTGAGCTGACAGAGCGGATGGCTGGCTGGCAGACAGGTGAGCTGACAGAGCGGGCTGGCTGGCTGGCAGACAGACACACAAGCAGCATAATGATCTGACAATGGCTGGAGGTTTGACGCTGCTTAAAAGTCATGGTGTGAAGATCAGGTGGAGATGATCAGGAACAGGTGCCGGCGCTAACGAGGGGGGGAAGGAACGCCTCCAGGGCACAACAGTAACCCCCCTCAACGGGAGCCTCGGGTGACAAAAACCGCTCAGGCCGGCGACGGCTGGCTGGCAATCAGACTGGCATCCAGGATGGAGGACCGAGGAACCCACGCCCGCTCCTCAGGCCCCATAACCCTCCCAGTCAACCATGAACTGAGGCCCCCCCTCGGCGGTGCACATCCAACAGCGGCGAACGGTATAGGTAGCCACCACCACCGGGCTGGTAGAGGGGGCACGCCTTGGAGGGACCAAGTCACTGAAGCAACAGGCTTCAGGAGGGACAAATGAAGGTAGGATGAATGCGCATGGAGCGAGAGAGACAAGTGGCATTACCGTCAGGTTGATGCCCTCTACCACCTCGAAGGGACCCAGGTACCTGGGGGACAGCTCCAGACTCGGTGCGGAAGGGGATGTTGTGGGGGGGAGCCAGACCCGCTGGCCCACAACGTAGGACGGGCGGACAGCAATTGTGGTGTTGGACAGAGGGAACGGCCACCTTCCTCCTCCTGGGCTGGGAACAGTGGAGGCTGGTACCCTAGGGCACATTCAAAGGGGGACAAACCTGTGGAAGAGGTAGTGCGGGAATTGTGGGCGTACTCAACCCAGTCTATGTGGTCACTCAGGAGGAGGGGTTGGCCTCCATCAGACAACACAGGGCCGCCTCCAGAACCTGATTTGCCCGCTCTGCTTGACCATTAGTCTGGGGGTGGAATACTGAGGAGAGACTGGCTGCACAGATTTTGAGAAATGGTCTACAATGGTGAGGATGACGGGTTAGTACCTCGGGAGACGGGCAAGCCAGTGATGAAGTCCAGGGCAATGTGTGAACATGGGCGAGTAGGAACAGGTAAGGGGCGAAGAAGACCAGCAGGAGCCTGGTGCAGGTCTTTTTCCGAGCACAGGTAGAGAATGCTGCAATGTTATTCTCGAATGTCCTTTATCATGGTCGGCCACCAGAACCAACGCTGCAGCAGTGATAGTGTTCGAGAACTGCCAGGTGACAAGCATGAAAAAGAGGGCCCACCGGCTTGGCCTGGGTTGAGTTGTTTGGCAGTTTGTAGATAGGATACGTTTTTGTGATCCGTCCAGATGAGGAAAGGGGTGCGTGTGCCCTCCAGCCAATGCGCCAGTGCTCAAGGCCAACTTGACTGCCAGAAGCTCCCGATCACCCACGTGGTAGTTGCGTTCTGCGGGAGTGAGTCAGCATGAAAAGTATGCACAGGGATGCAGCTTGTGTTGGTTGTAGCAGAACATTGGGAGAGCACTACACCCAGCATCCGAGGCATCCACCTCAACCACAAACTGCCGGTCGGGGTCAGGGGTTGAAGGACAGGGACGGGTAGTGAACAGGTCCTTGAGCATGAGAATGCGTGGTCTGCTCCAGGGTCCAGCGGAAGGGCACAGAAGGAGAGGTCAGTGGGATAGAGGCGCAGCCACGCGACTAAACACGACGAATGAAACGTCAGTAGAAATTTGCAAAACCCAAGGAAGCGCTGCAGCTGTTTCAGGGTATGGGGTACGGCCACTCAACCACTGCCCTGACTTTCCCTGGGTCCGCTTTGACTTGCCCCTTCTCGAAGATGTAGCCCAAAAAGGACACCGAGTGGTGTGGAAGGTGCATTTCTCCACTTGACGTACAGCCGGTTTTCTAAAAGTCGCTGCTGAAGAAACTGACATGACATGGGATATATGGCCCTCAAGGGTTGGGAGAAGATCAGAATGTCGTCTAAATAGACAAAACAAAAGCAGTTCTCTTAATACGTCATTTACTAAGGCTTGAAAAATAGCAGGGGCATTGCAAAGTCCAAATGGCATGACCAGGTATTCGAAGTGGCCTAGAGGGGTGTTGAATGCGGTTTTCCATCATCCCCCTCCCTCACCCTGACCAGATGGTAAGCATTTCTAAGGTCCAGTTTGGTGAAGACGGTGGACCCCTGGAGGGAGTGGAAAGCGGACTCGAGGAGTGGCAACAGATACTTGTTCCTTACCGTGATGCTGTTTAACCTCGGTAGTCAATACAAGGTCGGAGTGGGCAGTCTTTGTAGCCACAAAAAAAGAAAACCGCCTCCATAGGGGAGGATGATTGGCGGATGAGGCCGGCTGTCAAAGAGTCCTGTATTTACGTCTCCAGACAGGTGAGCTGACAGATCGGATGGCTGGCTGGCTTGGCAGACAGGTGAGCTGACAGGTGAGCTGACAGAGCGGGCTGGCTGGCTGGCAGACAGGGTGAGCTGACAGAGCGGATGGTGGCTGGCTGGCTGGCTGGCTGGCTGGCTGGCTGGCTGGCTGGCTGGCAGACAGGTGAGCTGACAGAGTGGGCTGGCTGGCTGGCAGACTGACACACAAGCATCATAACGAACTGATAATGGCTGGGTTTGACGCTGCTTAAAAAGCCATGGTGATGGAGATCAGGTGAAGATGATCAGGAACAGGTGCTGTCGCTTAACGGGGGAAGGAACGCCTCCAGGGCACAATAGATGATGACAATTCAATTAAGAAACAGTTGTTGGATTTGTAAAAATTCAATAGAGGCAACATTAAGGATATTTTCACAGAATGCTGTTTTAACAGTCAGACCTTAATCCAGGTTTAGGTCATCTTTCAAGGCACTGGTACTTGTCCGCGGCCTGGCGATTGGGGACCTCTGTCTCACAGTCATTCAGTTAGTCACACACCAGTAACATAGTAACACACCAGAACAGGCCAAAACAAACAAAATGACAAAAAATGAAAGACTCCTCAGAGTTACCGTTGGTGCACATCACCAGGAAACCTGTAAACCTTCATATGCTGAGGCAAAACCAAAACAAAAAAAGAGGCATAAATCAAACAATGTAAGGGACAAATGACGTCATGGAAGATCCTAGCTGCTCAAGTGGATAGAAAAACAGTTTAAAACGCAAACAGACTTCTTTGTTTTCCCTTGGTTTTATGTTTCATGAAGAAAAAAACATAAAGATAATTGTGTTCTTAAGCTTGATGTTAATTTGTAACCAGAACACCAAGGATGATCTGGTCATTCACTCAGGACATGTTCTGTCTGAACATTTTCAGTTCTCCTGGAGGAGAAGTGAGCTTCTGTAAAGACTTCAAAGCAAAAAAGGTCAGAGTGAGGGTGCCGCCGTTGCTTTGGTGTGGATCCTGTTGTGCTGGATGTGTTGGTGTGCTTCTTTGAGTCCGATTATTGATAAAAAGCCATCTCACTGGCTGCAGTTATTAATATTTGAAGCTGATTTCTGACAGAGACCTTTGAAGCTGAACAGTTCCAAGTATTCTTCAAATTAGACCTTAGTCTTGACCTGTTTGCATAAAAATGTGGAATTTTTTATCCACTGTTGTAAGAAAAAAATATGCAGGTGAAATATGCAAATTTTTTTCCAGACGAAATGTAAACTTCTCCTGCCCAGAATACGTTTTGCATTATCTCAGAAATCCTTGCATGATTGTACATTGAGCTCAGACAGTTTCCGATGCACAAAACCTCAGAAGACCTCTGCTCCAGACTGAAAAAGACGGGCATTTTGGTTTGAATGACCAGAGATGGGAACAGGTTCCAGAGGTTAACTGTCAGGAAAAGGAAGATGTTTTTAGGAGAACGCAATTTTTGATCATTTCTTACAACACACAGATGTGTTCAAATTGATTAATAATAAGGCCAGTTAATTATGTTCATTTTTGTTAGTCTGTCATTGACAATGGCAGATTGTAAGGACTCAGCACTCTGTCTCCCCCTTGGTCACCTACGGGAGCCATCTCCAAAGTACTGACTACACTCAAATCACTCAGCATCCTCAGTGCACATTGCCTGGATGCCTCCCCACCTGACTCATCAGTTAAACAGCCACAGGACACTTAGGCGCTGCTCAGAACCACACGCAGTGAGAAGTATTGTTTGTGCCTTCCTACCGAGCGGTTCTTCCTGATCTGTCACCCGACCGTGCTTTATGCCCGACCCTGCTTTGTGCCCGACCGTGCTTTGTGCCCGACCGTGCTTTGTGCCCGACCCTGCTTTGTGCCCGACACCCTGCTTTGTACCCGACCGTGCTTTATACCCGACCTGCTTTATACCGACCCTGCTTTATACCCGACCCTGCTTTATACCCGACCGTGCTTTATACCCGACCTGCTTTATACCGACCCTGCTTTATACCCGACCCTGCTTTATACCCGACCCTGCTTTATACCCGATCCTGCTTTATACCGACCCTGCTTCTTTGCTACCTGCCCTGACCCGTTGCCTGGACTATTACTCTGATTTAGCTTTATGGACTTTTAGCTGAGTTTTTTTTCCGGTCTGCCTGTCTGTCAATAAACCTGCTGCGAGTGGAACCAGCTTTCTGCCCCTTTGTGTCAGTCATTCTAGGGTGGTGTTTTATCCATTTTATTGATGATTATGAGGCTTT
Organism: Oryzias woworae; assembly: GCA_016861445.1. Taxonomy (NCBI): domain Eukaryota; kingdom Metazoa; phylum Chordata; class Actinopteri; order Beloniformes; family Adrianichthyidae; genus Oryzias; species Oryzias woworae. Next base: position 4,770 of record BOLG01001541.1, read on the forward strand.
TCCATGATGCTGTTTCTGATTGTTGGCTGCTGCTACAATCTAGAGATGGCAAAATCGACGCCTTGTGAAGCACTTACCAACTTCAACTCAACTGGACTGAGATCGACACTCTGCTCGACTCCCTTCAGTTAGAAATAGCAACAGCTGCTGGTTGTTATTAATACATCCAAGCGCACCTGCTGTCAAAACCTCATGACTTCAAGAAGAATTTAAAAGTCAGTCGATGTCTGTATTATTATGAAATGTTTGATTGGATAATGATTTGACAACTATTTGATGCAGCACATATGTTGGAGGGTAATAATGTAATAATAATGTTTGGGCCTTCAATGAAGTTAGAAAAGTGCTATATAAGTATACACCATTTACCATTATGGTTAAAAAATAAGTCGACACTGTTTAACAATAAATGTCTTCGTTTAACCACTAACTGTGAGTGCAAAAATGTTTTGTTATTCATATTCTATGAAAAGTATCCTAGAGTTAATCATTTCTTCCAGGATGTATAAACTCATGAGCACAATCGTACGTCTTGTGATTTCTAACAATAGTTAAATTGACAAAAAATGTGCTTAACATCTGCACTCCGAAACATAATTAAACTGTATTTGTTACATGTAGGAATACCTAACATTTTAGCATATCCAGTTTTGAGTTGAGCCATAACCTCAGTAACTTTACAGAACAATGTACCTGTGACAAAGAGGCTGAGGCATTTGGATCCATGTGCAAGCGACTTTATTAGCATACAGACAATGGCAAGGCAGGCCGTTGTCAGGAGACAGGCAAAGAGTGGCGACAGACAGGCAGGGGTCAAAACGTAAGGAGGCAACAAGGAGAAAAAGGCTCAGACTGCATGTATGAAGAACAAACAAGACTTCACATCGAGCTAAGGCTGAAGAGGGTATAGAGAGGGTTAGAGAATATCCAAACCAGCTGATGACAACAGGAATGGATGCAGTGCATGATGGGAGCTGGAGTGTAGAGGAGAGCCAGGGAAGTCAGTACTCAGGTGAGGGCTCCGGATAGCTGAGACCTAACAGCACCTCTCTCTACAGTTATTCATACCATTGTCTTTCAAGGTGGTGGATGAGATAAAACAATGCAGAGCACAGAAAACACATGGGATAGACATAATGTCTTCAAACTATTCAAAATCATCTGTAAAACATTTGGTCATAAATGTTAGTGATTATTTTCAATCGAATGCCCTTTTCTGAACACCCTCCAGAGAAAAATAGCACCTGAGCCAAAGGTGATGCTTTCAACAGTCAGAAAGTAGAGCTTAGTCCACTCCTCTTTCTGTGTGCTGTTAGAAATGTAGTTTAATTATTTGACTTTTGACCCTCACTATTTTTCTACTGCATTCTGGGACGGGACATTGATAAGACAACTCCCTGTGGGAGCAATTATCACCGACTAATTATCGTGTGTGTGTGTGTGGGTGCGTGTGGTTTGTGTGTGTGTGTGTGTGGGTGGCTGTGTGCGTGTTTGGGGGTCAGGGTGTGTGTGTAATGCAACCATTAGTGGTCACAATCCAGAGTCCGGAAAAATGCAGAGTTTGATTGATTGTGTGAGAGTTATATTAAATATTGGATGGATGGATGGATGGATGGATGGATGGAATTTAACAGGAGCTGTTAAATGAGCATACACAGGGTACAAAAAATATTCAGACCCCCTTAAATTTTTTTACATTCGTATCAAGTACCTTCGACCTACGCTGAGGAACAGGCAGCCTTTTTTGTTACACTACAAAGACTGCATCTACACGCTGAGGAACACGCAGTGAGAGCTACAGAAAGAGATTCAGAGGGTCCAAACCAATATTGTACCTCAGGAAAACCTGCTTCCCGAAGTTGAATCCCTGATTGGTTGAGGAGACACAGCCACATCCACAGAGCTCAGATTTTTTTTTAACTCTAGTCAGCTGCGGCAGCCACTCAGTTTACGACATGACACTCAATTCGCGCCGTTTCCAGACTTTCACACCGCGTCGGCGGCTTAATGCTCGCCAACCGAACGTGAAATTCACATCTAAACCAATGATTTTGCATTGAAATTGGCCGCCTCCGCCTGGCAAATCGTGTTCAGTTTGGAAGCACCTTTAGTCTCTCAAGCGTTTTCTGGGTCTTGTCTTTTTTTCTGGGTCTTGCAGTACAAGGTGCTAACTCTGCAGGCTGCCCAAACATTTGCACACGCCGTTATTATGATTTCTGTTATGTTTTAACATATTACAAGGAGGTAAACTGATGCCTTTAGGGGATTTTTCAGTCTTTACTTGAGTTCTTTATGCACAGCAATATAACATTTTACCTGGAATGCTCAAACTTTTGATCCCCACTGTAAGGACAGAGATCTTTTTTGAAATGTATCACTTTGTTGTGATAAACTGTGGAATAATGTTTGTCCGCCTGTGTTCCAAGTTTCTGTTGTTCCACTAACCAACTGGCGCTTAAGCCAGCACAATTATATAAAACATTCAGAGAAAGTTCACCTCTTGTTTTTGTCCAGATGATGAAACAAAAGTTTGTGTTTAAAAAGTCAGCACAGTGATATCCAATATTTATGATTTTGGCTTTCTAAGGGTTTCCATTATCATTTTTTATATCATGGTCGGCGTGAATACTCAATTCTGATTGGCTGCTGGTTGTGGATTAAAGTGATATACCACAGTGATATACCACACCTAAAAAAGAACTTTCTAACCCTAACCGTAACTGAGAAACTAATCTGAGATGTGCTTTTCCACAGTTTGTAACAACAGCAAGACTGCAGAGAAAGACATGTGTTCATTTATTGTTTCCTTTAACCTGTTCAGAGTTATTATTTAATAATAAAAATGTTTTTTCTCTCTGAACTGATGTCTAACCTGTCGTGAGGATTGGCATATAAAGCATATCACTTTCCTTTGCCACTGCAGTTGAGAGATCAGTGTCAACTCAGCTGGCTCAGCGGGGTGGTGCCATGTTACCATGATAGTGCAAGCGCAAACTCACATCAATAGTCCGCTTTTTTCTGAAAAAGCGATCTAAAAACCAAAAAATTACCAAGAGAAAAGTAGTACAAATCGATTTAATATTTCTTTCTTTCATAAGTGGACCTTAGTATAAGTGTGATAATGCTCTCTAAAGTGTGCATTATAAGAAATTACCACAATTACCACAGTGATGAAGAGGCTGAGAGGGTTGGATCCATATGCAATGGGCTTATTCACAAGAATAAACAGGCAAGGGCTTGACAGGGCATAGTCAGAGTCCAGGCACAAGTCAGACACAAGGAGCAAAGGCAGGATGGCAATAAACGTGCAAAGGTCAGACACAAAGCAGCAAATAAGAAACCGTTCAGACTGTATGTCAGGAAAAAAAAGACAATACAAAACCTCGTGTGGAGCTGAGTAGAGGGCAGGCTTAGAAAGGGCTGTGAAGATGATGATGATGATGGGCAGCAGAGCTTTCATGACAGGAGTGGGGGATGATGCATGCTGGGAGTTGGAGGGAGGAAGACTGCCAGAGACAGTCATTACTCTGGAGAAGCTTCCAGCCTCAGGCCAGCCTCTGGTTGCCGGAGAAGGACCTGGATGGTTGAACCCTGACGTGGTGGAAGCAAGCTTCCTCCGCTTTGCGTTGGATGGCTCAGGCTTCTGCATCGTGCGTTAATTTCTTATGATGCACACTTCATCAGGTATTATCCCTTACGTTATCCACAGTGAGAATGCACACCTGAAAAGAAGTTCCTGTCACAAATATTCTATATCACTGTGCTAGCTTTTTTAACACAAACTTTTGTTCCATCATCTGGACAAAAACAAGAGGTGAGCGGTAAGAGATGAACCTTCTCTCTGAGCTGATGCTGTACTGAACCTATCGTTCAGTATATTTATTGCTTTCCTTTGCAATTGCAGTCAAGGTCAATGCCAGCTCAGAGGCACGTTTTCATGTGCAAGAATAAAGTCCAAAAAAATGATTAAATATTTATCTCTTTTGTAAGTGGACCATGGTATAAGAGGGCTAATGCCATTAGAAGTGTGCATTATCAGAAATTAACAGACTTGCGGAAGCAATCACCCAATGCGGAGGACGCTTCAGGCTTCTACAAGGTGCGTTCATTTCTGATAATGCACACTTTGTCGGGCATTATCCATTACCTAATTGACACCCTGCAGCCAATTAGAGTAGAGTATTTGTCCAGACCATGGTACAACCATGGTATACCTTTCCTGAAATCTCATTATACCAAGTATAATGACAATAAAGGCCTTCTATTCTATTCTATTCTATTCTATTCAAGATAAATATGAATTTATTAGTCAGCAGAGATCCTAAAGGAGCAGTGAATGGTTCAGAAATGTAAATGTTGTTTCTCATTTATCTAAAAAAGGAGAACTAATACATTTTGTTTCTATTTTGCTGATTAAATGTTGTGACCAAGGAGGTGGGTGGAACCCAAGAGCAGACACGTTTTAAAGGATGAGAAGGAATATTTATTGAATAGGTGAATAGTGGAGCAGGATGACAGGGCGGGCAGGTAGGCAGGCAGGAAAGCTTAGCTGTCGGAGCGGGGCTGACAGGCTTGCGGGCTGAGCTGACAGAGCGGGGGCTGACAGGCGTGCGTGTTGAGCTGACTGAGCGGGGGCTGGCAGGCTGGGCTGGTTGGCAGGCTGGCTGGCTGGCTGGCTGGCTGGCTGGCTGGCTGGCTGGCTGGCTGGCTGGCTGGCTGGCTGGCTGGCTGGCTGGCTGGTTTGGTTGGCTGGCTGGTTGGTTGGTTGGCAGGCTGGCTGGCTGGCTGGCTGGCTGGCTGGCTGGTTGGCTGGCGAGATGACGTAGTGGCAGGCAGACTGACAACACAAGCGGCATAACGATCTGACAGTGGCTGAAGGTTTGACGCTGCTTAAAAAACCATGGTGATGATGAACAGGTGGTGATGATCAGGAACAGGTGTGGTGCTTGACGAGGGAGAAGGAACGCCTCCAGGGCACAACATTAAATCCATGAATGACTCTAAACAAGATTTTTTATGATGACCCCCACCACCACCCTCCTACCCCCACCCTAGTTTAAGGAATTTGTTTTTTCTGCTTTGTGCTAAAAACATTCTCTTGTTTGACAACTGCTCATTTTGTTCTTTCCTTCTGCACTAAATTTGAGCTGAAAACGTTAAATACAAAGCACGTTTTTTGCAGTTGTTGAGGTCCATAAGAAAACATGTAAGATTTCCAAAGTCAGAAAGAGGGAGGCTATTCACTCATGCGTGTCTGAACTGTCCATTAGAGCCAGTCTAATGTCAGCCTGAGTCATAGTTAACCGTTTCCTAAAGCCCTGCTATACACGGACACACAGATCATCTGATTAAAAGGTCAGCCACTGGACATTCAAGATGGAGGCCTTATTATAGTCAGACAGGCACACAGGGGTCACATGATATATCAGATCACAGCACACATGTGCACCTAATCTTTAAATATTCATCCTGTAAATGTTTGACCCTGTAATCCCTTCCCTACTTCCTCTCAGTGAGCAACAACCAGGATTGCACCAAATTTCTGACTGAAAAACTCAATGAGCTGAGATTTTACAGTTTGCAACAGTTTTGTCTATCTTCCAAATCTACCCGTCCAAACTAATTATTAAGAAAGTTCTTAAAATTCCCCTCCTAATCTACTTTTATCTATTTTAAAATCATTCCTGGTGGTCTTTTAATTTGCGATGATGCAGTTGTTAGCCAAAATCATTTTTTAAAAAACTGTCATTTTCTAAGACATATTTTCTGCAGAGCAGCAGGAGTTCATCAGAAATGCTTCTTTGAGTTGGGAACGGGACTGTTGGGGTGGAAGTAACCCTATGTTGATATCCCATCCTCCTTTTGCATTTACCAATCATATTTAATTTATTTGCCCACTTGCTAAAGTTATCGAAACAAGAAACACCTGCTACGTCAAACAAGCAGAATTGGTGGTAAAAATGTTGAGATGGGGTTTGTAATACACACTGACAGGATATGAAGAGAACAATGTGACTTTGAAGAATGGGGATCAACCTGATGGGCTCAAACGAGCATGAGGATGATTCCACAAGACTTCTGACAACAGACTGAGCCCTTTGACAGTGTGGGAAAATGGAAGTGACAGAGCTGCCAGCAGGGCAAAGGCCAATCCCACCACAAAAAGGCGAAATACGTCTACTTTCTGGAATCTATACACTAACCTATGCTCACAGTTTGCTCTGCTAATCTTACAGATAGGTAGTTAGACTAAAAATTGATTTTTTCCCCCCTCCTCAATCCCAAGCAGATTTAGTCTCATGGTTTGTTATGTTAACCTCTAACTTTGAGGTCAACGGGGGTCACTCTGCAGAAGAGAAGCTGCTCAACAGAAGGATAATCCGTAATCCTAAATGTACTAAACTGCTGCTGGATTTAAATCCTCTCAGCTGGACAGCCTGGGTCATATTTCCTGGGTCAGGAGTCGAAAGGCTGTCTCAAATTGCATGAAAGAAAAAAAACACTTAGACTGGCAGGTGGTTTTATCACTTCTAAGAAACATCTCCACACCACATAACCACCCACATAACACTCATCTCTGCACCTCCTCCCTGCGTCTCTTATAAAACACAGATATCCAGACTGACAGCCATTTCAATTAGTAGGTTTCTGTATTTTGTAACAGGAAAATACTTAAATGTAGCTGCAGAATCTGTGATTGTTGTTTTTGTAATGTAATTTGGAAAATGAATAGGTCAAACCTCTAATTCTAAAGTCACCAAACATGAACACATCTCTAACATAGACTAAAAAGTCTGAGAGCTGTTCTTCGAGAGGTCATTAATCTGTAAGAAAGAACAAAGCAACTGTGTGCAAAACACATAAGTGCATTACCAGAAACAGTCATTAACATGCTCTTGTGAGATCTTTCTGAAGATGGAAGACATAGGCCTATACAACCATTTCCATCATCAATGTTCCAAAGTACCGGTAACTACCTTTTCTGGTTTCTTACTGTGCTTCGTTTTTTAACATTTTATTTTAATTTCTGGAATTAACTTTTTTTTTCTCTAAAATGTTTCATTTTTCTGATTTTTGGAATCATGTTTTAGTTTCTGTTACATTGTTTTTGATTTGTAAAATGGAATCTTGGTTTTTAGTCTTTGTTTTACCTTTTTAAAAGTTATGATTTTTCACTATTTTTAGTGTTGAGTGACTTGTTGTGATTTGGTTCACAAACACGTACATATTTGAAGAAAAATAAGCTCAAAATTGCATTTCTGAGTACTTTTTAATTCAAATCACTGTGAATTAGAAACAGATAAAAAAGAGTTGTTTGAAACAGAGAGTATTTGTTGGATAGAAAATACGCTGGACGGGCCTGCTCCAAGTCTTTAGCAACATGGTAGGGAAGGGGGGCGGGGTTGCTCCATGCCAACAGTCCCGCCAACAACTCTGGGGCAAATTTCTAATGAACTTCTGCCAGTCAGCAGAAAATTATGTCCTAGACAACGACAATTTTTTTTTTTAAGTTTGGCGAAAACATGGTGACCATAAATAGAAAACTACTGGGAACATTTTTAAAAGATGATCAGAGTGGGTCTTTAAGTACTTGTAGCATAAATAACAAAAATGTGAAATCCACATGTCACTCTTTATAACAAACACATTGACCTTTTTAAAGTTTTATAATGTCAGAACTTATCATGAGAGTAAACAACTCTGCAACAATTTGGGGATGAAGAATGACTCATTGGGTTTTATTAGATCTTATTTTTTATCTTAATGCTTGCTGTCCTCTCGATTGGACTACACTGGTCTTTCTGAAAATATATAAACAGCCAGGAAAGCAGACTAATACGTTTTCTAGATACACTGATCAGGAAAATATACAGGGCAAATATTTTTTGAAAATATTGACTCTGGGGCAATGTAGACTCTGGAGCAAAGTAGATTCTGGGACAACGTAGATTCTGGGACAACATAGACTCTGGGACAACGTAAACTCTGGGGCAATGTAGACTCTGGGGCAAAGTAGACTCTGGGGCAAAGTAGACTCTGGGGCAATGTAGACTCTGGGACAACGTGGACTCTGGGACAACGTAGATTCTGGGACAACGTAGACTCTGAGGCAAAGTAGATTCTGGGACAACATAGACTCTGGGACAACGTAAACTCTGGGGCAAAGTAGACTCTGGGACAACATAGACTCTGGGACAACATAGACTCTGGGACAACGTGGACTCTGGGACAACGTAGATTCTGGGACAACGTAGATTATGGGACAACATAGACTCTGGGACAAAGTAAACTCTGGGGCAAAGTAGACTCTGGGGCAAAGTAGACTCTGGGGCAAAGTAGACTCTGGGACAACATAGACTCTGGGACAACGTAGATTCTGGGACAACGTAGATTCTGGGACAACATAGACTCTGGGACAACGTAAACTCTGGGGCAATGTAGACTCTGGGGCAAAGTAGACTCTGGGGCAAAGCAGACTCTGGGGCAATGTAGACTCTGGGACAATGTGGACTCTGGGACAACGTAGATTCTGGGACAACGTAGATTCTGGGACAACATAGACTCTGGGACAACGTAAACTCTGGGGCAAAGTAGACTCTGGGGCAAAGAAGACTCTGGGACAACATAGACTCTGGGACAATGTGGACTCTGGGACAATGTAGATTCTGGGACAACAAAGACCCTGGGACAATGTAAACTCTGGGGCAATGTAGACTCTGGGGCAATGTATACTCTGGGATGACGTAAAGTCTGGGACAACGTAGATTCTGGGACAACGTAGATTCTGGGACAACGTAGATTCTGGGACAATGTAGACTCTGGGACAACGTAGACCCTGGGACAACGTAGACCCTGGGACAACGTAGATTCTGGAAAAAGGTAGACTCTGGGACAACGTAAACTCTGGGACAAACGTAGATTCTGGGAAAAGGTAGACACTGGGGCAATGTAGACTCTGGGACAACATAGACTCTGGGACAACATAGACTCTGGGACAATGTAGACTCTGGGGCAACGTAGACTCTGGGACAACGTAGATTCTGGGAAAAGGTAGACTCAGAGACAACGTAGACTCTGGGACATTGTAAATTCTGGGAAAAGGTAGACTCTGGGACAACGTAAACTCTGGGGCAATGTAGACTCTGGGACGACGTAAAGTCTGGGGCAATGTAGACTCTGGGACAACGTAGATTCTGGGACAACGTAGACTCTGGGACAACGTAGACTCTGGGACAACGTAGATTCTGGGACAACATAGACTCTGGGGCAATGTAGACTCTGGGACAATGTAGAGTCTGGGACAACGTAGATTCTGGGACAACGTAGACTCTGGGACAGCATAGACTCTGGGACAACATAGACTCTGGGACAACGTAAACTCTGGGGCAAAGTAGACTCTGGGGCAAAGTAGACTCTGGGGCAAAGTTGACTCTGGGACAACATAGACTCTGGGACATTGTGGACTCTGGGACAACGTAGATTCTGGGACAACGTAGATTCTGGGACAACGAAGACTCTGGGACAACGTAAACTCTGGGACAACGTAGATTCTGGGACAATGTAAACTCTGGGGCAATGTAGACTCTGGGGCAACGTAGATTCTGGGAAAAGGTAGACTCTGGGACAACGTAGATTCTGGGACAACGTAGATTCTGGGACAACGTAGATTCTGGGACAACGAAGACTCTGGGACAACGTAAACTCTGGGGCAATGTAAACTCTGGGACGACGTAAAGTCTGGGGTAATGTAGACTCTGGGACAACGTAGATTCTGGGACAACGAAGATTCTGGGACAACGTAAACTCTGGGGCAATGTAGACTCTGGGGCAACGTAGATTCTGGGAAAAGGTAGACTCTGGGACAACGTAGACTCTGGGACATTGTAAATTCTGGGGCAATGTAGACTCTGGGACGACGTAGATTCTGGGACAACGAAGACTCTGGGACAACGTAAACTCTGGGGCAATGTAGACTCTGGGACGACGTAAAGTCTGGGGCAATGTAGACTCTGGGACAGCGTAGACTCTGGGACAACGTAGATTCTGGGACAACATAGACTCTGGGGCAATGTAGACTCTGGGACAACGTAGATTCTGGGACAACATAGACTCTGGGGCAATGTAGACTCTGGGACAACGTACAGTCTGGGACAACGTAGATTCTGGGACAACGTAAAGTCTGGGGCAATGTAGACTCTGGGACAACGTAGATTCTGGGACAACGTAGACTCTGGGACAATGTAGACTCTGGGACAACGTAGACTCTGGGACAACGTAGACTCTGGGACAATGTAGACTCTGGGACAACATAGACTCTGGGGCAATGTAGACTCTGAGACAACGTACAGTCTGGGACAACGTACAGTCTGGGACAACGTAGATTCTGGGACAACGTAAAGTCTGGGGCAATGTAGACTCTGGGACAACGTAGATTCTGGGACAACGTAGACTCTGGGACAACGTAGACTCTGGGACAACATAGATTCTGGGGCAATGTAGACTCTGGGACAACGTAGAGTCTGGGACAACGTAGATTCTGGGACAATGTAGATTCTCGGACAACGTAGGCTCTGGGACGACGTAGACTCTGGGATGACGTAGACTCTGGGACGACGTATACTTTGGGACAACGTGGAGTAGGGGACAACATAGACTCTGGGACAACGTAGACTCTGGGACGTCGGCACAGAAGTTAGTTGCGAATGCGATGACGCAAGCAAGTCAGCTCAAGGGCTAGTTATGTAAAGTGACTCAGGCAAAGTGCATTAGGCAAGACGGCTCAGGTAAGCCAGGTAACCAATAAAAAAAAACAAATTATTTATTTTTTTCTTAACATCAAAGGAAAATTTGGTGTTTCTTGGTGTGCTGAACTTTTTTTAATCACCACGTACGTAATGTTTAATATTATACAAATAAAGATTAATGGTTGATTAAAACGCATCTGTGTAACACTGTGATGGAGAGCACATAAATGTGCCTGAGATGTTTTATTTCATTCTTTCTAACAGTCACTGCAGAGCTGATTCTCCACATCTACCAGGAAAGAGGCCTAGAGAAAAACCAAAGAGGAGGTTCATGTGTAGTCAAGGAGGACAATGAGGAGAATGATGGGGAGAGAGTGAAATAGAAGTCAGTGATTAATTGTGGCGACCCCTAGAGGGAACAGCCAAGAGACAAAGAAGAAGATCTCCAACACATTTAAGGAACTAATTCTGCATGAATGAAGAGAGCAATGGAGGCACTTTCTGAAGAGGGCAACATCAGATGTTTTTGAAATAGCTAAAGTGCTTCTGGGAATGGGAGTGACCTCAAATTAAAAGCAGTCAGATTATGCCTGGTCCATCAGATAATATTTGTAAGAATCACCTCAAACAAATGCAGTGTAATCCACTAAATTCAGTTAAAAAAGAATGAGTGCTCCAGCTGCTGGTGTGTGTATGCTTTCTGGCATCACACAGGCATTTGAGGACATTTAAAGACCTAAAAACAAACGACATTCATACTACTGTAATTAGATCAACAGAGTGAAAGAAGATATAGTAAAAAATTTCACGGTGGATGAGCCTCCTGCTCCTTCTGCAGTCAGGTTTTTTCCTTCAGTTAGATCAGAAACTCTCCACAGTCACTTAATCTTCTATCATCCGTTATTCTTGTACTATGGTGGATTATATCTCCTAGGTTTGGCTGGCAAGGCTGGCCTTTGTCACTGACTGATGATGAAGTTTTAACGACAGAATTTCAAAATGCAGCCAAGAGATTAAAAGGTTTTGCTTCAGCACCTTAAGAATAATATCTCATCTTTTAGTGAATAATGTAGGTCTCTTGGCCTCCTCAAATCTTGACACTTAGTTTTACAACAAGACATTTGGAACAAGAACATATATACTACTCACAATAAGTTAGGAATATTGTTATTTAAATGAGTGGTTTTCCTATCTGGTCTGAATTTTGATAGCATTTGTAAAAGTTCAGTTAATATTACTAGTAACTAATAAGAAAAAACATCCATTTCATCATTTTGATATTTATTACCCCAAAAATGAAGACTATAATACATAACATTGACTGTGTCAGTAGTGGGTATTTCAACCACTTAGTGTAATGACAGCTTAACAGCGACATTTTATGGTCGTCACCAGCCTCATAATGTTGTTCTGAGGTAATACACTCCACTCTTCCACAAGTTCTACACAGTTGTCGCACGTGCTTCTTATACTGTACTGGACGTTAGAATAAGTAATTTGCTTAAGTATTTAACTGTTGACACAATTTTCTATTCTGTCCCTGATCATAAGGTGGCTAGACTTGAATGGAAGGTGTGGTGTATTTGCAATACCAACAAGAACAGAAGAGACAGAGAGACATTTAGCAGGTACCTTGTATTAAAACAAAATCAAAGAATAAAAGTAAAATTCAACGCAGTGTCCATCACTTCAATGTGTACAGAAAGGGTAAAAAACTAAACGGTACGTTTCTCCTTTCCAAAATAAAAATTCACAAATGTTCTTTTATAAGTAACACATTTCTTATTACTCAGTTCAAACTATTTCTGAATCATTGGAAAAACGTAATCAAAGTGCACTCCTTTTTTTTTAATTCAAAACTTGGACCCAATATATAAAACTATGAAAGTGACAAAACTGCCAACTAAGTATTTATCTACGTTAGATCTGCGTTAGATCTGCGTTAGATCTGCGTTATATCTGCGTTAAATCTGCGTCATATCTGCGTTGAATCTGCGTCAAATCTAGGTTAAATCTGCGTTATATCTGCATTAAATCTGCATTAAATTTGCGTTATATCTGCGTTAAATCTGCGTTATATGTGCGTTAGATCTGCGTTAAATCTGCGTTAAATTTGAGTTAAATCTGCGTTAAATCTACGTTGTCTGCGTTAAATCTGCGTTAAATTTGAGTTAAATCTGCGTTAAATCTATGTTGTCTGCGTTATGTCTGTGTTATGTCTGCGTTAAATCTGCGTTATAGCTGCGTTACGTCTGTGTTATGTCTGCGTTAAGTCTGCATTATACCTGCGTTATGTCTGCGTTAAGTCTGCATTAGATCTGCGTTATATCTACGTTTAGTCTGCATTAAATCTACATTATATCTGCGTTATATCTACATCAGATAAGCGTTATATCTGCGTTAAATCTGTGTTATGTCTGCGTTAAGTCTGCGTTAGATCTGCGTTATATCTGCGTTAAATCTGCGTTATATGTGCGTTAGATCTGCGTTACATCTGCGTTAAAATCTGCGTTGAATCTGCGTTGAATCTGCGTTATATCTGCGTTAAATCTGCGTTAAATTTGAGTTAAATCTGCGTTAAATCTACGTTGTCTGCGTTAAATCTGCGTTAAATTTGAGTTAAATCTGCGTTAAATCTACGTTGTCCTGCGTTATGTCTGTGTTATGTCTGCGTTAAATCTGCGTTATAGCTGCGTTACGTCTGTGTTATGTCTGCGTTAAGTCTGCATTATACCTGCGTTATGTCTGCGTTAAGTCTGCATTAGATCTGCGTTATATCTACGTTTAGTCTGCATTAAATCTACATTATATCTGCGTTATATCTACATCAGATAAGCGTTATATCTGCGTTAAATCTGTGTTATGTCTGCGTTAAGTCTGCGTTAGATCTGCGTTATATCTGCGTTATACCTGCGTTATATCTGCATTAAATCTGTGTTAAATCTGCGTTATATCTGCGTTTTATCTGCATTAGATATGCGTTATGTTGGCAATAAATCTGCGTTATATCTATGTTGAATCTGCTTTAAATCTGCATTATATCTATGTTGAATCTGCTTTAAATCTGCGTTATATCTGTGCTAAATCTGCGTAATGTCTGCATAATGTCTGCGTTATGTCTGCGTTAAGTCTGCGTTATGTCTGCGTTATGTCTGCGTTAAATCTGCGTTGAATGTGCGTTGAATCTGCATTAAATCTGCGTTATATCTGCGTAAAATTTGCGTTATATCTGCATTATATCTGCGTTATATCTGCGTTATATCTGCGTTAAACTCTGCATTACATCTGCGTTATATCTAAGTTAAATCTGTGTTATATCTGTGTTATATCTGCGTTATATCTGCGTTAAATCTGCTTTCTATCTGCGTTGAATCTGCGTTAAATCTGCGTTGAATCTGCGATATATCTGCATTTGCTCTCTCCAAACAGCTCTTGAGCTACGTGTCTCCCTAGTTTAAGTAACGTCATCTCCCTCGGTTTTCTATTTTTTCTTTCTTTCAATCCACTCACAGTGCTTCTACAAGAACTCTCATGGGCTAAGAAAGCATAACGCCAGTGTCACAAACTCTGATTGGCTGAAGCATTACTGCCCCGTTAACAATACTGATTGGGGAAAGCACTGCTGTGTATTAACCCTTGCTTGCCTGGGCTACATAGTTCTGTCAGGTCAGGTGGGGTGGGCTACGATCATCGGTTTCAGCTAGTCCCAGATGTGCTCAATAGGGTTCAGGTCAGAGGTCATTGCTGGCCATACCAAATATGGCATTCATACTTCCTGAAGATCAGCTGTGACAATTCGGGAACCATGTGGTGGACAATTATCATCTTTGAACAGACAGTTGGGGGGTCTACTGGTGAAATTGGGGGATAATGATGGGTTCTCTAATGGCTCTGAGGTAAGAACGTGGAGTAACTGGACAATCTACAAGAACCAAATGAGTTTTACACTGACTGGTTAGACCTTTGGCTCTTCCTGCTCCTGTCTTTTGGCCGTGACCTCGCCTTTGGCTGTAACTTCTAATTTGGCTCTTCCCGCTCCTGTCCTTTGGCTGTGACCTCGCCTTTGGCTCTTCCCGCTCCTGTCTTTGGCTGTGACCTCGCCTTTGGCTCTTCCCGCTCCTGTCTTTGGCTGTGACCTCGCCTTTGGCTCTTCATGCTCCTGTCTTAGGCTGTGACCCTCGCCTTTGGCTCATCCCGCTCCTGACTTTGGCTCTGACCTCGCCTTCAGCTCTTCCCGCTCCTGTCTTTTGGCTGTGACATCGTCTTTGGCTCTTCCCGCTCCTGTCTTTGGCCGTGACCTCGCCTTTGGCTTTTCCTAGTGTCTTTTGGCCGTGACCTCGCCTTTGGCTCTTCCCGCTTCTGTCTTTGGCTGTGACCTCGTCTTTGGCTCTTCATGCTCCTGTCTTTGGCTGTGACCTCGCCTTTGGCTCTTCCCGCTCCTGTCTTACGCTGTGACCTCGTCTTCAGCTCTTTCCTCTCCTGTCCTTTGGCATTGACATCATCTTTGGCTCTTCCCGCTCCTGTCTTTGGCCGTGACCTTGCCTTTGGCTTTTCCTAGTGTCTTTTGGCCGTGACCTCGTCTTGGCTCTTCCCGCTCCTGTCTTTGGCTGTGACCTCGCCTTTGGCTCTTCCCGCTCCTGTCTTTTGGCCGTGACCTCGCCTTCAGCTCTTCCCGTTCCTGTCTTTTGGCTGTGACCTCGTCTTTGGCTCTTCATGCTCCTGTCTTTGTCTGTGACCTCGCCTTTGGCTCTTCCCGCTCCTGTCTTTTGGCTGTGACATCGCCTTTGGCTCTTCCCGCTCCTGTCTTTGTCTGTGACCTCGCCTTGGCTCTTCCCGCTCCTGTCTTTTGGCAGTGACCTCGTCTTTGACTCTTCCTGCTCCTGTATTTTGGGTTTGACCTCGCCTTTGGCTCTTCCCGCCCCTGTCTTTGGCTGTAACTTCTAATTTGGCTCTTCCAGCTCCTGTCCTTTTGCTGTGACCTCGCCTTTGGCTCTTCCAGCTCCTGTCCTTTGGCCGTGACCTCGTCTTGGCTCTTCCCGCTCCTGTCTTTGTCTGTGACCTCGCCTTTGGCTCTTCCCGCTCCTGTCTTTGGCTGTGACCTCGTCTTTGGCTCTTCCCGCTCCTGTCTTTGGCTCTGACCTCGCCTTCAGCTCTTCCTGCTCCTGTCTTTTGGCTGTGACATTGTCTTTGGCTCTTCCCGCTCCTGTCTTTGGCCGTGACCTCGCCTTTGGCTTTTCCTAGTGTCTTTTGGCCGTGACCTGACCTTTGGTTCTTCCCGCTCCTGTCTTTGGCCGTGACCTCGCCTTTGGCTTTTACTAGTGTCTTTTGGCCGTGACCTCGCCTTTGGCTCTTCCCGCTCCTGTCTTTGGCTGTGACCTCGCCTTCGGCTCTTCCCTCTCCTGTCTTTTAGCCGTGACCTTGTCTTGGCTCTTCCCGCTCCTGTCTTTGGCTGTGACCTCGCCTTTGGCTCTTCCCGCTCCTGTCTTTGGCTGTGACATCGTCTTTGGCTTTTCATGCTCCTGTCTTAGGCTGTGACCTCGCCTTTGGCTCTTCCCGCTCCTGTCTTTGGCTCTAACCTCGCCTTCAGCTCCTCCCGCTAATGTCTTTTGGCTGTGACATCGACTTTGGCTCTTCCCGCTCCTGTCTTTGTCTGTGACCTCGCCTTTTGTTCTTCCCGCTCCTGTCTTTGGCTCTGACCTCGCCTTCAGCTCTTCCTGCTCCTGTCTTTTGGCTGTGACATTGTCTTTGGCTCTTCCCGCTCCTGTCTTTGGCCGTGACCTCGCCTTTGGCTTTTCCTAGTGTCTTTTGGCCGTGACCTGACCTTTGGTTCTTCCCGCTCCTGTCTTTGGCCGTGACCTCGCCTTTGGCTTTTCCTAGTGTCTTTTGGCCGTGACCTCGCCTTTGGCTCTTCCCGCTCCTGTCTTTGGCTGTGACCTCGCCTTCGGCTCTTCCCTCTCCTGTCTTTTAGCCGTGACCTTGTCTTGGCTCTTCCCGCTCCTGTCTTTGGCTGTGACCTCGCCTTTGGCTCTTCCCGCTCCTGTCTTTGGCTGTGACATCGTCTTTGGCTTTTCATGCTCCTGTCTTAGGCTGTGACCTCGCCTTTGGCTCTTCCCGCTCCTGTCTTTGGCTCTAACCTCGCCTTCAGCTCCTTCCGCTCATGTCTTTTGGCTTGTGACAATCGACTTTGGCTCTTCCCGCTCCTGTCTTTGGCTGTGACCTCGCCTTTTGTTCTTCCCGCTCCTGTCTTTTGGCCGTGACCTCGTCTTGGCTCTTCCCGCTCCTGTCTTTGGCTGTGACCTCGCCTTTGGCTCTTCCCGCTCCTGTCTTTGGCTGTGACTTTGCCTTTGGCTCTTCATGCTCCTGTCTTAGGCTGTGACCTCGCCTTTGGCTCATCCCGCTCCTGTTTTTGGCTCTGACCTCGCCTTCAGCTCTTCCCGCTCCTGTCTTTTGGCTGTGACATCGCCTTTGGCTCTTCCCGCTCCTGTCTTTGGCTGTGACCCTCGCCTTTGGCTCTTCATGCTCCTGTCTTAGGCTGTGACCTCGCCTTTGGCTCATCCCGCTCCTGTCTTACGCTGTGACCTCGTCTTCAGCTCTTCCCTCTCCTGTCCTTTGTCATTGACATCGTCTTTGGCTCTTCCCGCTCCTGTCTTTTGGCCGTGACCTCGCCTTCGGCTCTTCCCGCTCCTGTCTTTTGGCCGTGACCTCGTCTTGGCTCTTCCCGCTCCTGTCTTTGGCTGTGACCTCGCCTTTGGCTCTTCCCGCTCCTGTCTTTGGCTGTGACCTCGCCTTTGGCTCTTCATGCTCCTGTCTTAGGCTGTGACCTCGCCTTTGGCTCATCCCGCTCCTGTTTTTGGCTCTGACCTCGCCTTCAGCTCTTCCCGCTCCTGTCTTTTGGCTGTGACATCGTCTTTGGCTCTTCCCGCTCCTGTCTTTGGCCGTGACCTCGCCTTTGGCTTTTCCTAGTGTCTTTTGGCCGTGACCTCGCCTTTGGCTCCTCCCGCTCCTGTCTTTGGCTGTGACCTCGTCTTTGGCTCTTCATGCTCCTGTCTTTGGCTGTGACCTCGTCTTGGCTCTTCCCGCTCCTGTCTTAAGCTGTGACCTCGTCTTCAGCTCTTCCCTCTCCTGTCCTTTGTCATTGACATCGTCTTTGGCTCTTCCCGCTCCTGTCTTTTGGCCGTGACCTCGCCTTTGGCTCTTCCCGCTCCTGTCTTTGGCTGTGACCTCGTCTTTGGCTCTTCATGCTCCTGTCTTTGGCTGTGACCCTCGTCTTGGCTCTTCCCGCTCCTGTCTTACGCTGTGACCTTCGTCTTCAGCTCTTCCCTCTCCTGTCCTTTGTCATTGACATCGTCTTTGGCTCTTCCCGCTCCTGTCTTTGGCCGTGACCTCGCCTTTGGCTTTTCCTAGTGTCTTTTGGCTGTGACCTCGCCTTTGGCTCTTCCCGCTCCTGTCTTTGGCTGTGACCTCGCCTTTGGCTCTTCCCGCTCCTGTCTTTTGGCCGTGCCCTCGCCTTCAGCTCTTCCCGCTCCTGTCTTTTGGCTGTGACCTCGTCTTTGGCTCTTCATGCTCCTGTCTTTGTCTGTGACCTCGCCTTTGGCTCTTCCCGCTCCTGTCTTTTGGCTGTGACATCGCCTTTGGCTCTTCCCGCTCCTGACTTTGTCTGTGACCTCGCCTTTGGCTCTTCCCGCTCCTGTCTTTTGGCCGTGACCTCGTCTTTGACTCTTCCTGCTCCTGTACTTTGGGTTTGACCTCGCCTTTGGCTCTTCCCGCCCCTGTCTTTGGCTGTAACTTCTAATTTGGCTCTTCCAGCTCCTGTCCTTTGGCTGTGACCTCGCCTTTGGCTCTTCCAGCTCCTGTCTTTTGGCTGTGACCTCGTCTTTGGCTCTTCATGCTCCTGTCTTTGTCTGTGACCTCGCCTTTGGCTCTTCCCGCTCCTGTCTTTTGGCTGTGACATCGCCTTTGGCTCTTCCCGCTCCTGACTTTGTCTGTGACCTCGCCTTTGGCTCTTCCCGCTCCTGTCTTTTGGCCGTGACCTCGTCTTTGACTCTTCCTGCTCCTGTACTTTGGGTTTGACCTCGCCTTTGGCTCTTCCCGCTCCTGTCTTTTGGCTGTGACATTGTCTTTGGCTCTTCCAGCTCCTGTCCTTTGGCTGTGACCTCGCCTTTGGCTCTTCCAGCTCCTGTCCTTTGGCCGTGACCTCGTCTTGGCTCTTCCCGCTCCTGTCTTTGTCTGTGACCTCGCCTTTGGCTCTTCCCGCTCCGGTCTTTGTCTGTGACCTCGCCTTTGGCTCTTCCCGCTCCGGTCTTTGGCTGTGACCTCGTCTTTGGCTCTTCCCGCTCCTGTCTTTGGCTCTGACCTCGCCTTCAGCTCTTCCCGCTCCTGTCTTTTGGCTGTGACATTGTCTTTGGCTCTTCCCGCTCCTGTCTTTGGCCGTGACCTCGCCTTTGGCTTTTCCTAGTGTCTTTTGGCCGTGACCTGGCCTTTGGTTCTTCCCGCTCCTGTCTTTGGCCGTGACCTCGCCTTTGGCTTTTCCTAGTGTCTTTTGGCCGTGACCTCGTCTTGGCTCTTCCCGCTCCTGTCTTTGGCTGTGACCTCGCCTTTGGCTCTTCCCGCTCCTGTCTTTTGGCCGTGACCCTCGCCTTCAGCTCCTCCCGCTCCTGTCTTTTGGCTGTGACCCTCGTCTTTGGCTCTTCATGCTCCTGTCTTTGTCTGTGACCTCGCCTTTGGCTCTTCCCGCTCCTGTCTTTTGGCTGTGACATCGCCTTTGGCTCTTCCCGCTCCTGACTTTGTCTGTGACCTCGCCTTTGGCTCTTCCCGCTCCTGTCTTTTGGCAGTGACCCTCGTCTTTGACTCTTCCTGCTCCTGTATTTTGGGTTTGACCCTCGCCTTTGGCTCTTCCCGCCCCTGTCTTTGGCTGTAACTTCTAATTTGGCTCTTCCAGCTCCTGTCCTTTTGCTGTGACCTCGCCTTTGGCTCTTCCAGCTCCTGTCCTTTGGCCGTGACCCTCGTCTTGGCTCTTCCCGCTCCTGTCTTTGTCTGTGACCTCGCCTTTGGCTCTTCCCGCTCCTGTCTTTGGCTGTGACCTCGTCTTTGGCTCTTCCCGCTCCTGTCTTTGGCTCTGACCTCGCCTTCAGCTCTTCCTGCTCCTGTCTTTTGGCTGTGACATTGTCTTTGGCTCTTCCCGCTCCTGTCTTTGGCTGTGACCTCGCCTTTTGTTCTTCCCGCTCCTGTCTTTTGGCCGTGACCTCGTCTTGGCTCTTCCCGCTCCTGTCTTTGGCTGTGACCTCGCCTTTGGCTCTTCCCGCTCCTGTCTTTGGCTGTGACCTCGCCTTTGGCTCTTCATGCTCCTGTCTTAGGCTGTGACCTCGCCTTTGGCTCATCCCGCTCCTGTTTTTGGCTCTGACCTCGCCTTCAGCTCTTCCCGCTCCTGTCTTTTGGCTGTGACCTCGTCTTTGACTCTTCCCGCTCCTGTCTTTGGCTGTGACCTCGCCTTTGGCTCTTCATGCTCCTGTCTTAGGCTGTGACCTCGCCTTTGGCTCATCCCGCTCCTGTTTTTGGCCGTGACCTCGCCTTTGGCTTTTCCTAGTGTCTTTTGGCCGTGACCTCGCCTTTGGCTCCTCCCGCTCCTGTCTTTGGCTGTGACCTCGTCTTTGGCTCTTCATGCTCCTGTCTTTGGCTGTGACCTCGTCTTGGCTCTTCCCGCTCCTGTCTTACGCTGTGACCTCGTCTTCAGCTCTTCCCTCTCCTGTCCTTTGTCATTGACATCGTCTTTGGCTCTTCCCGCTCCTGTCTTTGGCCGTGACCTCGCCTTTGGCTCTTACCGCTCCTGTCTTTTGGCTGTGACCTCGCCTTTGGCTCTTCCCGCTCCTGACTTTGTCTGTGACCTCGCCTTTGGCTCTTCCCGCTCCTGTCTTTTGGCAGTGACCTCGTCTTTGACTCTTCCTGCTCCTGTCTTTGGCTGTGACCTCGTCTTGGCTCTTCCCGCTCCTGTCTTACGCTGTGACCTCGCCTTCAGCTCTTCCCTCTCCTGTCCTTTGTCATTGACATCGTCTTTGGCTCTTCCCGCTCCTGTCTTTTGGCCGTGACCTCGCCTTTGGCTCTTCCCGCTCCTGTCTTTTGGCTGTGACATCGCCTTTGGCTCTTCCCGCTCCTGACTTTGTCTGTGACCTCGCCTTTGGCTCTTCCCGCTCCTGTCTTTTGGCAGTGACCTCGTCTTTGACTCTTCCTGCTCCTGTATTTTGGGTTTGACCTCGCCTTTGGCTCTTCCCGCCCCTGTCTTTGGCTGTAACTTCTAATTTGGCTCTTCCAGCTCCTGTCCTTTTGCTGTGACCTCGCCTTTGGCTCTTCCAGCTCCTGTCCTTTGGCCGTGACCTCGTCTTGGCTCTTCCCGCTCCTGTCTTTGTCTGTGACCTCGCCTTTGGCTCTTCCCGCTCCTGTCTTTGGCTGTGACCATCGTCTTGGCTCTTCCCGCTCCTGTCTTTGGCTCTGACCTCGCCTTCAGCTCTTCCTGCTCCTGTCTTTTGGCCGTGACCTCGTCTTGGCTCTTCCCGCTCCTGTCTTTGGCTGTGACCTCGCCTTTGGCTCTTCCCGCTCCTGTCTTTTGGCCGTGACCCTCGCCTTCAGCTCTTCCCGCTCCTGTCTTTTGGCTGTGACCTCGTCTTTGGCTCTTCATGCTCCTGTCTTTGTCTGTGACCTCGCCTTTGGCTCTTCCCGCTCCTGTCTTTTGGCCGTGACCTCGTCTTTGACTCTTCCTGCTCCTGTACTTTGGGTTTGACCTCGCCTTTGGCTCTTCCCGCCCCTGTCTTTGGCTGTAACTTCTAATTTGGCTCTTCCAGCTCCTGTCCTTTGGCTGTGACCTCTCCTTTGGCTCTTCCAGCTCCTGTCTTTTGGCTGTGACCTCGTCTTTGGCTCTTCATGCTCCTGTCTTTGGCTGTGACCTCGCCTTTGGCTCTTCCCGCTCCTGTCTTTTGGCTGTGACATCGCCTTTGGCTCTTCCCGCTCCTGACTTTGTCTGTGACCTCGCCTTTGGCTCTTCCCGCTCCTGTCTTTTGGCCGTGACCTCGTCTTTGACTCTTCCTGCTCCTGTACTTTGGGTTTGACCTCGCCTTTGGCTCTTCCCGCTCCTGTCTTTGGCTGTGACCTCGCCTTTGGCTCTTCCCGCTCCTGTCTTTTGGCCGTGCCCTCGCCTTCAGCTCTTTCCCGCTCCTGTCTTTTGGCTGTGACCCTCGTCTTTGGCTCTTCATGCTCCTGACTTTGTCTGTGACCTCGCCTTTGGCTCTTCCCGCTCCTGTCTTTTGGCCGTGACCTCGTCTTTGACTCTTCCTGCTCCTGTACTTTGAGTTTGACCTCGCCTTTGGCTCTTCCCGCCCCTGTCTTGGCTGTAACTTCTAATTTGGCTCTTCCAGCTCCTGTCCTTTGGCTGTGACCTCGCCTTTGGCTCTTCCAGCTCCTGTCTTTTGGCTGTGACCCTCGTCTTTGGCTCTTCATGCTCCTGTCTTTGTCTGTGACCTCGCCTTTGGCTCTTCCCGCTCCTGTCTTTTGGCTGTGACATCGCCTTTGGCTCTTCCCGCTCCTGACTTTGTCTGTGACCTCGCCTTTGGCTCTTCCCGCTCCTGTCTTTTGGCCGTGACCTCGTCTTTGACTCTTCCTGCTCCTGTACTTTGGGTTTGACCTCGCCTTTGGCTCTTCCCGCTCCTGTCTTTTGGCTGTGACATTGTCTTTGGCTCTTCCAGCTCCTGTCCTTTGGCTGTGACCTCGCCTTTGGCTCTTCCAGCTCCTGTCCTTTGGCCGTGACCCTCGTCTTGGCTCTTCCCCGCTCCTGTCTTTGTCTGTGACCTCGCCTTTGGCTCTTCCCGCTCCGGTCCTTTGGCTGTGACCTCGTCTTTGGCTCTTCCCGCTCCTGTCTTTGGCTCTGACCTCGCCTTCAGCTCTTCCCGCTCCTGTCTTTTGGCTGTGACATTGTCTTTGGCTCTTCCCGCTCCTGTCTTTGGCCGTGACCTCGCCTTTGGCTTTTCCTAGTGTCTTTTGGCCGTGACCTGGCCTTTGGTTCTTCCCGCTCCTGTCTTTGGCCGTGACCTCGCCTTTGGCTTTTCCTAGTGTCTTTTGGCCGTGACCTCGTCTTGGCTCTTCCCTCTCCTGTCTTTGGCTGTGACCTCGCCTTTGGCTCTTCCCGCTCCTGTCTTTTGGCCGTGACCTCGCCTTCAGCTCTTCCCGCTCCTGTCTTTTGGCTGTGACCTCGTCTTTGGCTCTTCATGCTCCTGTCTTTGTCTGTGACCTCGCCTTTGGCTCTTCCCGCTCCTGTCTTTTGGCTGTGACATCGCCTTTGGCTCTTCCCGCTCCTGACTTTGTCTGTGACCTCGCCTTTGGCTCTTCCCGCTCCTGTCTTTTGGCAGTGACCTCGTCTTTGACTCTTCCTGCTCCTGTATTTTGGGTTTGACCTCGCCTTTGGCTCTTCCCGCCCCTGTCTTTGGCTGTAACTTCTAATTTGGCTCTTCCAGCTCCTGTCCTTTTGCTGTGACCCTCGCCTTTGGCTCTTCCAGCTCCTGTCCTTTGGCCGTGACCTCGTCTTGGCTCTTCCCGCTCCTGTCTTTGTCTGTGACCTCGCCTTTGGCTCTTCCCGCTCCTGTCTTTGGCTGTGACCTCGTCTTTGGCTCTTCCCGCTCCTGTCTTTGGCTCTGACCTCGCCTTCAGCTCTTCCTGCTCCTGTCTTTTGGCTGTGACATTGTCTTTGGCTCTTCCCGCTCCTGTCTTTGGCCGTGACCTCGCCTTTGGCTTTTCCTAGTGTCTTTTGGCCGTGACCTGACCTTTGGTTCTTCCCGCTCCTGTCTTTGGCCGTGACCTCGCCTTTGGCTTTTCCTAGTGTCTTTTGGCCGTGACCTCGCCTTTGGCTCTTCCCGCTCCTGTCTTTGAATGTGACCTCGCCTTCGGCTCTTCCCTCTCCTGTCTTTTAGCCGTGACCTTGTCTTGGCTCTTCCCGCTCCTGTCTTTGGCTGTGACCTCGCCTTTGGCTCTTCCCGCTCCTGTCTTTGGCTGTGACATCGTCTTTGGCTTTTCATGCTCCTGTCTTAGGCTGTGACCTCGCCTTTGGCTCTTCCCGCTCCTGTCTTTGGCTCTAACCTCGCCTTCAGCTCCTCCCGCTCATGTCTTTTGGCTGTGACATCGACTTTGGCTCTTCCCGCTCCTGTCTTTGGCCGTGACCTCGTCTTGGCTCTTCCCGCTCCTGTCTTTTGGCCGTGACCTCGTCTTGGCTCTTCCCGCTCCTGTCTTTGGCTGTGAACTCGCCTTTGGCTCTTCCCGCTCCTGTCTTTGGCTGTGACCTCGCCTTTGGCTCTTCATGCTCCTGTCTTAGGCTGTGACCTCGCCTTTGGCTCATCCTGCTCCTGTTTTTGGCTCTGACCTCGCCTTCAGCTCTTGCCGCTCCTGTCTTTTGGCTGTGACATCGTCTTTGGTTCTTCCCGCTCCTGTCTTTGGCCGTGACCTCGCCTTTGGCTTTTCCTAGTGTCTTTTGGCCGTGACCTCGTCTTGGCTCTTCCCGCTCCTGTCTTTGGCTGTGACCTCGCCTTTGGCTCTTCCCGCTCCTGTCTTTTGGCTGTGACCTCGTCTTTGGCTCTTCGTGCTCCTGTCTTTGTCTGTGACCTCGCCTTTGGCTCTTCCCGCTCCTGTCTTTTGGCTGTGACATCGCCTTTGGCTCTTCCCGCTCCTGACTTTGTCTGTGACCTCGCCTTTGGCTCTTCCCGCTCCTGTCTTTTGGCAGTGACCTCGTCTTTGACTCTTCCTGCTCCTGTATTTTGGGTTTGACCTCGCCTTTGGCTCTTCCCGCCCCTGTCTTTGGCTGTAACTTCTAATTTGGCTCTTCCAGCTCCTGTCCTTTTGCTGTGGCCTCGCCTTTGGCTCTTCCAGCTCCTGTCCTTTGGCCGTGACCTCGTCTTGGCTCTTCCCGCTCCTGTCTTTGTCTGTGACCTCGCCTTTGGCTCTTCCCGCTCCTGTCTTTGGCTGTGACCTCGTCTTTGGCTCTTCCCGCTCCTGTCTTTGGCTCTGACCTCGCCTTCAGCTCTTCCTGCTCCTGTCTTTTGGCTGTGACATTGTCTTTGGCTCTTAACGCTCCTGTCTTTGGCCGTGACCTCGCCTTTGGCTTTTCCTAGTGTCCTTTGGCCGTGACCTGACCTTTGGTTCTTCCCGCTCCTGTCTTTGGCCGTGACCTCGCCTTTGGCTTTTCCTAGTGTCTTTTGGCCGTGACCTCGCCTTTGGCTCTTCCCGCTCCTGTCTTTGGCTGTGACCTCGCCTTCGGCTCTTCCCTCTCCTGTCTTTTAGCCGTGACCTTGTCTTGGCTCTTCCAGCTCCTGTCTTTGGCTGTGACCTCGCCTTTGGCTCTTCCCGCTCCTGTCTTTGGCTGTGACATCGTCTTTGGCTTTTCATGCTCCTGTCTTAGGCTGTGACCTCGCCTTTGGCTCTTCCCGCTCCTGTCTTTGGCTCTAACCTCGCCTTCAGCTCCTCCCGCTCATGTCTTTTGGCTGTGACATCGACTTTGGCTCTTCCCGCTCCTGTCTTTGGCTGTGACCTCGCCTTTTGTTCTTCCCGCTCCTGTCTTTGGCTCTGACCTCGCCTTCAGCTCTTCCTGCTCCTGTCTTTTGGCTGTGACATTGTCTTTGGCTCTTCCCGCTCCTGTCTTGGCCGTGACCTCGCCTTTGGCTTTTCCTAGTGTCTTTTGGCCGTGACCTGACCTTTGGTTCTTCCCGCTCCTGTCTTTGGCCGTGACCTCGCCTTTGGCTTTTCCTAGTGTCTTTTGGCCGTGACCTCGCCTTTGGCTCTTCCCGCTCCTGTCTTTGGCTTTGACCTCGCCTTCGGCTCTTCCCTCTCCTGTCTTTTAGCCGTGACCTTGTCTTGGCTCTTTCCCGCTCCTGTCTTTGGCTGTGACCTCGCCTTTGGCTCTTCCCGCTCCTGTCTTTGGCTGTGACATCGTCTTTGGCTTTTCATGCTCCTGTCTTAGGCTGTGACCTCGCCTTTGGCTCTTCCCGCTCCTGTCTTTGGCTCTAACCTCGCCTTCAGCTCCTCCCGCTCATGTCTTTTGGCTGTGACAACGACTTTGGCTCTTCCCGCTCCTGTCTTTGGCTGTGACCTCGCCTTTTGTTCTTCCCGCTCCTGTCTTTTGGCCGTGACCTCGTCTTGGCTCTTCCCGCTCCTGTCTTTGGCTGTGACCTCGCCTTTGGCTCTTCCCGCTCCTGTCTTTGGCTGTGACCTCGCCTTTGGCTCTTCATGCTCCTGTCTTAGGCTGTGACCTCGCCTTTGGCTCTTCCCGCTCCTGTCTTTGGCTGTGACCTCGCCTTTGGCTCTTCATGCTCCTGTCTTTGGCTCTGACCTCGCCTTCAGCTCTTCCCGCTCCTGTGTTTTGGCTGTGACATCGTCTTTGGCTCTTCCCGCTCCTGTCTTTGGCCGTGACCTCGCCTTTGGCTTTTCCTAGTGTCTTTTGGCCGTGACCTCGCCTTTGGCTGTTCCCGCTCCTGTCTTTGGCTGTGACCTCGTCTTTGGCTCTTCATGCTCCTGTCTTGGCTGTGACCTCGTCTTGGCTCTTCCCGCTCCTGTCCTTACGCTGTGACCCTCGTCTTCAGCTCTTCCCTCTCCTGTCCTTTGTCATTGACATCGTCTCTGGCTCTTCCCGCTCCTGTCTTTGGCCGTGACCTCGCCTTTGGCTTTTCCTAGTGTCTTTTGGCTGTGACCTCGCCTTTGGCTCTTCCCGCTCCTGTCTTTGGCTGTGACCTCGCCTTTGGCTCTTCCCGCTCCTGTCTTTTGGCCGTGCCCTCGCCTTCAGCTCTTCCCGCTCCTGTCTTTTGGCTGTGACCTCGTCTTTGGCTCTTCATGCTCCTGTCTTTGTCTGTGACCCTCGCCTTTGGCTCTTCCCGCTCCTGTCTTTTGGCTGTGACATCACCTTTGGCTCTTCCCGCTCCTGACTTTGTCTGTGACCTCGCCTTTGGCTCTTCCCGCTCCTGTCTTTTGGCCGTGACCTCGTCTTTGACTCTTCCTGCTCCTGTACTTTGGGTTTGACCTCGCCTTTGGCTCTTCCCGCCCCTGTCTTTGGCTGTAACTTCTAATTTGGCTCTTCCAGCTCCTGTCCTTTGGCTGTGACATCGCCTTTGGCTCTTCCCGCTCCTGACTTTGTCTGTGACCTCGCCTTTGGCTCTTCCCGCTCCTGTCTTTGGCAGTGACCTCGTCTTTGACTCTTCCTGCTCCTGTATTTTGGGTTTGACCTCGCCTTTGGCTCTTCCCGCCCCTGTCTTTGGCTGTAACTTCTAATTTGGCTCTTCCAGCTCCTGTCCTTTTGCTGTGGCCTCGCCTTTGGCTCTTCCAGCTCCTGTCCTTTGGCCGTGACCTCGTCTTGGCTCTTCCCGCTCCTGTCTTTGTCTGTGACCTCGCCTTTGGCTCTTCCCGCTCCTGTCTTTGGCTGTGACCTCGTCTTTGGCTCTTCCCGCTCCTGTCTTTGGCTCTGACCTCGCCTTCAGCTCTTCCTGCTCCTGTCTTTTGGCTGTGACATTGTCTTTGGCTCTTAACGCTCCTGTCTTTGGCCGTGACCCTCGCCTTTGGCTTTTCCTAGTGTCCTTTGGCCGTGACCTGACCTTTGGTTCTTCCCGCTCCTGTCTTTGGCCGTGACCTCGCCTTTGGCTTTTCCTAGTGTCTTTTGGCCGTGACCTCGCCTTTGGCTCTTCCCGCTCCTGTCTTTGGCTGTGACCTCGCCTTCGGCTCTTCCCTCTCCTGTCTTTTAGCCGTGACCTTGTCTTGGCTCTTCCTGCTCCTGTCTTTGGCTGTGACCTCGCCTTGGCTCTTCCCGCTCCTGTCTTTGGCTGTGACATCGTCTTTGGCTTTTCATGCTCCTGTCTTAGGCTGTGACCTCGCCTTTGGCTCTTCCCGCTCCTGTCTTTGGCTCTAACCTCGCCTTCAGCTCCTCCCGCTCATGTCTTTTGGCTGTGACATCGACTTTGGCTCTTCCCGCTCCTGTCTTTGGCTGTGACCTCGCCTTTTGTTCTTCCCGCTCCTGTCTTTGGCTCTGACCTCGCCTTCAGCTCTTCCTGCTCCTGTCTTTTGGCTGTGACATTGTCTTTGGCTCTTCCCGCTCCTGTCTTTGGCCGTGACCTCGCCTTTGGCTTTTCCTAGTGTCTTTTGGCCGTGACCTGACCTTTGGTTCTTCCCGCTCCTGTCTTTGGCCGTGACCTCGCCTTTGGCTTTTCCTAGTGTCTTTTGGCCGTGACCTCGCCTTTGGCTCTTCCCGCTCCTGTCTTTGGCTTTGACCTCGCCTTCGGCTCTTCCCTCTCCTGTCTTTTAGCCGTGACCTTGTCTTGGCTCTTCCCGCTCCTGTCTTTGGCTGTGACCTCGCCTTTGGCTCTTCCCGCTCCTGTCTTTGGCTGTGACATCGTCTTTGGCTTTTCATGCTCCTGTCTTAGGCTGTGACCTCGCCTTTGGCTCTTCCCGCTCCTGTCTTTGGCTCTAACCTCGCCTTCAGCTCCTCCCGCTCATGTCTTTTGGCTGTGACAACGACTTTGGCTCTTCCCGCTCCTGTCTTTGGCTGTGACCTCGCCTTTTGTTCTTCCCGCTCCTGTCTTTTGGCCGTGACCTCGTCTTGGCTCTTCCCGCTCCTGTCTTTGGCTGTGACCTCGCCTTTGGCTCTTCCCGCTCCTGTCTTTGGCTGTGACCTCGCCTTTGGCTCTTCATGCTCCTGTCTTAGGCTGTGACCTCGCCTTTGGCTCTTCCCGCTCCTGTCTTTGGCTGTGACCTCGCCTTTGGCTCTTCATGCTCCTGTCTTTGGCTCTGACCTCGCCTTCAGCTCTTCCCGCTCCTGTGTTTTGGCTGTGACATCGTCTTTGGCTCTTCCCGCTCCTGTCTTTGGCCGTGACCTCGCCTTTGGCTTTTCCTAGTGTCTTTTGGCCGTGACCTCGCCTTTGGCTGTTCCCGCTCCTGTCTTTGGCTGTGACCTCGTCTTTGGCTCTTCATGCTCCTGTCTTTGGCTGTGACCTCGTCTTGGCTCTTCCCGCTCCTGTCTTACGCTGTGACCTCGTCTTCAGCTCTTCCCTCTCCTGTCCTTTGTCATTGACATCGTCTCTGGCTCTTCCCGCTCCTGTCTTTGGCCGTGACCTCGCCTTTGGCTTTTTCCTAGTGTCTTTTGGCTGTGACCTCGCCTTTGGCTCTTCCCGCTCCTGTCTTTGGCTGTGACCTCGCCTTTGGCTCTTCCCGCTCCTGTCTTTTGGCCGTGCCCTCGCCTTCAGCTCTTCCCGCTCCTGTCTTTTGGCTGTGACCTCGTCTTTGGCTCTTCATGCTCCTGTCTTTGTCTGTGACCTCGCCTTTGGCTCTTCCCGCTCCTGTCTTTTGGCTGTGACATCACCTTTGGCTCTTCCCGCTCCTGACTTTGTCTGTGACCTCGCCTTTGGCTCTTCCCGCTCCTGTCTTTTGGCCGTGACCTCGTCTTTGACTCTTCCTGCTCCTGTACTTTGGGTTTGACCTCGCCTTTGGCTCTTCCCGCCCCTGTCTTTGGCTGTAACTTCTAATTTGGCTCTTCCAGCTCCTGTCCTTTGGCTGTGACCTCGCCTTTGGCTCTTCCAGCTCCTGTCTTTTGGCTGTGACCTCGTCTTTGGCTCTTCATGCTCCTGTCTTTGTCTGTGACCTCGCCTTTGGCTCTTCCCGCTCCTGTCTTTTGGCTGTGACATCGCCTTTGGCTCTTCCCGCTCCTGACTTTGTCTGTGACCTCGCCTTTGGCTCTTCCCGCTCCTGTCTTTTGGCCGTGACCTCGTCTTTGACTCTTCCTGCTCCTGTACTTTGGGTTTTGACCTCGCCTTTGGCTCTTCCCGCCCCTGTCTTTGGCTGTAACTTCTAATTTGGCTCTTCCAGCTCCTGTCCTTTGGCTGTGACCTCGCCTTTGGCTCTTCCAGCTCCTGTCCTTTGGCCGTGACCTCGTCTTGGCTCTTCCCGCTCCTGTCTTTGTCTGTGACCTCGCCTTTGGCTCTTCCCGCTCCTGTCTTTGGCTGTGACCTCGCCTTTGGCTTTTCCTAGTGTCTTTTGGCTGTGACCTCGCCTTTGGCTCTTCCCGCTCCTGTCTTTTGGCTGTGACATCGCCTTTGGCTCTTCCCGCTCCTGACTTTGTCTGTGACCTCGCCTTTGGCTCTTCCCGCTCCTGTCTTTGGCTGTAACTTCTAATTTGGCTCTTCCAGCTCCTGTCCTTTGGCTGTGACCTCGCCTTTGGCTCTTCCCGCTCCTGTCCTTTGGCCGTGACCTCGTCTTGGCTCTTCCCGCTCCTGTCTTTGTCTGTGACCTCGCCTTTGGCTCTTCCCGCTCCTGTCTTTGGCTGTGACCTCGTCTTTGGCTCTTCCCGCTCCTGACTTTGTCTGTGACCTCGCCTTTGGCTCTTCCCGCTCCTGTCTTTTGGCCGTGACCTCGTCTTTGACTCTTCCTGCTCCTGTACTTTGGGTTTGACCTCGCCTTTGGCTCTTCCCGCTCCTGTCTTTGGCTGTGACCTCGCCTTTGGCTTTTCCTAGTGTCTTTTGGCTGTGACCTCGCCTTTGGCTCTTCCCGCTCCTGTCTTTTGGCTGTGACATCGCCTTTGGCTCTTCCCGCTCCTGACTTTGTCTGTGACCTCGCCTTTGGCTCTTCCCGCTCCTGTCTTTGGCTGTAACTTCTAATTTTGGCTCTTCCAGCTCCTGTCCTTTGGCTGTGACCTCGCCTTTGGCTCTTCCCGCTCCTGTCCTTTGGCCGTGACCTCGTCTTGGCTCTTCCCGCTCCTGTCTTTGTCTGTGACCTCGCCTTTGGCTCTTCCCGCTCCTGTCTTTGGCTGTGACCTCGTCTTTGGCTCTTCCCGCTCCTGACTTTGTCTGTGACCTCGCCTTTGGCTCTTCCCGCTCCTGTCTTTTGGCCGTGACCTCGTCTTTGACTCTTCCTGCTCCTGTACTTTGGGTTTGACCTCGCCTTTGGCTCTTCCCGCCCCTGTCTTTGGCTGTAACTTCTAATTTGGCTCTTCCAGCTCCTGTCCTTTGGCTGTGACCTCGCCTTTGGCTCTTCCAGCTCCTGTCCTTTGGCCGTGACCTCGTCTTGGCTCTTCCCGCTCCTGTCTTTGTCTGTGACCTCGCCTTTGGCTCTTCCCGCTCCTGTCTTTGGCTGTGACCTCGCCTTTGGCTTTTCCTAGTGTCTTTTGGCTGTGACCTCGCCTTTGGCTCTTCCCGCTCCTGTCTTTTGGCTGTGACATCGCCTTTGGCTCTTCCCGCTCCTGACTTTGTCTGTGACCTCGCCTTTGGCTCTTCCCGCTCCTGTCTTTGGCTGTAACTTCTAATTTGGCTCTTTCCAGCTCCTGTCCTTTGGCTGTGACCTCGCCTTTGGCTCTTCCCGCTCCTGTCCTTTGGCCGTGACCTCGTCTTGGCTCTTCCCGCTCCTGTCTTTGTCTGTGACCTCGCCTTTGGCTCTTCCCGCTCCTGTCTTTGGCTGTGACCTCGTCTTTGGCTCTTCCCGCTCCTGTCTTTGGCTCTGACCTCGCCTTCAGCTCTTCCCGCTCCTGTCTTTTGGCTGTGACATTGTCTCTGGCTCTTCCCGCTCCTGTCTTTGGCCGTGACCTCGCCTTTGGCTTTTCCTAGTGTCTTTTGGCCGTGACATGGCCTTTGGTTCTTCCGTCTCCTGTCTTTGGCCGTGACCTCGCCTTTGGCTTTTCCTAGTGTCTTTTGGCCGTGACCTCGTCTTGGCTCTTCCCGCTCCTGTCTTTGGCTGTGACCTCTCCTTTTGCTCTTACCGCTCCTGTCTTTTGGCCGTGACCTCGCCTTCAGCTCTTCCCGCTCCTGTCTTTTGGCTGTGACCTCGTCTTTGGCTCTTCATGCTCCTGTCTTTGTCTGTGACCTCGCCTTTGGCTCTTCCCGCTCCTGTCTTTTGGCTGTGACATCGCCTTTGGCTCTTCCCGCTCCTGACTTTGTCTGTGACCTCGCCTTTGGCTCTTCCCGCTCCTGTCTTTTGGCCGTGACCTCGTCTTGGCTCTTCCCGCTCCTGTCTTTGTCTGTGACCTCGCCTTTGGCTCTTCCCGCTCCTGTCTTTGGCTGTGACCTCGTCTTTGGCTCTTCCCGCTCCTGTCTTTGGCTCTGACCTCGCCTTCAGCTCTTCCCGCTCCTGTCTTTTGGCTGTGACATTGTCTTTGGCTCTTCCCGCTCCGTCTTTGGCCGTGACCTCGCCTTTGGCTTTTCCTAGTGTCTTTTGGCCGTGACCTGGCCTTTGGTTCTTCCCGCTCCTGTCTTTTGGCTGTGACCTCGTCTTGGCTCTTCCCGCTCCTGACTTTGTCTGTGACCTCGCCTTTGGCTCTTCCCGCTCCTGTCTTTGTCTGTGACCTCGCCTTTGGCTCTTCCCGCTCCTGTCTTTGGCTGTGACCCTCGTCTTTGGCTCTTCCCGCTCCTGTCTTTGGCTCTGACCTCGCCTTCAGCTCTTCCCGCTCCTGTCTTTTGGCTGTGACATTGTCTTTGGCTCTTCCCGCTCCTGTCTTTGGCCGTGACCTCGCCTTTGGGCCTCTACCGCTCCTGTCTTTTGGCTGTGACCCTGGCCTTTGGTTCTTCCCGCTCCTGTCTTTGGCCGTGACCTCGCCTTTGGCTTTTCCTAGTGTCTTTTGGCCGTGACCTCGTCTTGGCTCTTCCCTCTCCTGTCTTTTGGCTGTGACCTCGCCTTTGGCTCTTCCCGCTCTGTCTTTTGGCCGTGACCTCGCCTTCAGCTCTTCCCGCTCCTGTCTTTTGGCTGTGACCTCGTCTTGGCTCTTCATGCTCCTGTCTTTGTCTGTGACCTCGCCTTTGGCTCTTCCCGCCTCCTGTCTTTTGGCTGTGACATCGCCTTTGGCTCTTCCCGCTCCTGACTTTGTCTGTGACCTCGCCTTTGGCTCTTCTCGCTCCTGTCTTTTGGCAGTGACCCTCGTCTTTGACTCTTCCTGCTCCTGTATTTGGGTTTGACCTCGCCTTTGGCTTCTTCCCGCCCCTGTCTTTGGCTGTAACTTCTAATTTGGCTCTTCCAGCTCCTGTCCTTTTTGCTGTGACCTCGCCTTTGGCTCTTCCAGCTCCTGTCCTTTGGCCGTGACCTCGTCTTGGCTCTTCCCGCTCCTGTCTTTGGTCTGTGACCTCGCCTTTGGCTCTTCCCGCTCCTGTCTTTGGCTCTGACCTCGCCTTCAGCTCTTCCCGCTCCTGTCTTTTGGCTGTGACATTGTCTTTGGCTCTTCCCGCTCCTGTCTTTGGCCGTGACCTCGCCTTTGGCTTTTCCTAGTGTCTTTTGGCCGTGACCTGGCCTTTGGTTCTTCCCGCTCCTGTCTTTGGCCGTGACCTCGCCTTTGGCTTTTCCTAGTGTCTTTTGGCCGTGACCTGGCCTTTGGTTCTTCCCGCTCCTGTCTTTTGGCTGTGACCTCGTCTTGGCTCTTCCCGCTCCTGACTTTGTCTGTGACCTCGCCTTTGGCTCTTCCCGCTCCTGTCTTTTGGCCGTGACCTCGTCTTGGCTCTTCCCGCTCCTGTCTTTGTCTGTGACCTCGCCTTTGGCTCTTCCCGCTCCTGTCTTTGGCTGTGACCTCGTCTTGGCTCTTCCCCGCTCCTGTCTTTGGCTCTGACCTCGCCTTCAGCTCTTCCCGCTCCCTGTCTTTTGGCTGTGACATTGTCTTTGGCTCTTCCCCGCTCCTGTCTTTGGCCGTGACCTCGCCTTGGCTCTTACCGCTCCTGTCTTTTGGCTGTGACCTGGCCTTTGGTTTCTTCCCGCTCCTGTCTTTGGCCGTGACCCTCGCCTTTGGCTTTTCCTAGTGTCTTTTGGCCGTGACCCTCGTCTTGGCTCTTCCCTCTCCTGTCTTTGGCTGTGACCTCGCCTTTGGCTCTTCCCGCTCCTGTCTTTTGGCCGTGACCTCGCCTTCAGCTCTTCCCCGCTCCTGTCTTTTGGCTGTGACCTCGTCTTTGGCTCTTCATGCTCCTGTCTTTGTCTGTGACCTCGCCTTTGGCTCTTCCCCGCTCCTGTCTTTTGGCTGTGACATCGCCTTGGCTCTTCCCGCTCCTGACTTTGTCTGTGACCTCGCCTTTGGCTCTTCTCGCTCCTGTCTTTTGGCAGTGACCCTCGTCTTGACTCTTCCTGCTCCTGTATTTTGGGTTTTGACCTCGCCTTTGGCTCTTCCCGCCCCTGTCTTTGGCTGTAACTTCTAATTTGGCTCTTCCAGCTCCTGTCCTTTGCTGTGACCTCGCCTTTGGCTCTTCCAGCTCCTGTCCTTTGGCCGTGACCTCGTCTTGGCTCTTCCCGCTCCTGTCTTTGTCTGTGACCTCGTCTTTGGCTCTTCCCGCTCCTGTCTTTGGCTCTGACCTCGCCTTCAGCTCTTCCTGCTCCTGTCTTTTGGCTGTGACATTGTCTTTGGCTCTTCCCGCTCCTGTCTTTGGCCGTGACCCTCGCCTTTGGCTTTTCCTAGTGTCTTTTGGCCGTGACCTGACCTTTGGTTCTTCCCGCTCCTGTCTTTGGCCGTGACCTCGCCTTTGGCTTTTCCTAGTGTCTTTTGGCCGTGACCTCGCCTTTGGCTCTTCCCGCTCCTGTCTTTGAATGTGACCTCGCCTTCGGCTCTTCCCTCTCCTGTCTTTTAGCCGTGACCTTGTCTTGGCTCTTCCCGCTCCTGTCTTTGGCTGTGACCATCGCCTTTGGCTCTTCCCGCTCCTGTCTTTGGCTGTGACATCGTCTTTGGCTTTTCATGCTCCTGTCTTAGGCTGTGACCTCGCCTTTGGCTCTTCCCGCTCCTGTCTTTGGCTCTAACCTCGCCTTCAGCTCCTCCCGCTCATGTCTTTGGCTTGTGTGACATCGACTTTGGCTCTTCCCGCTCCTGTCTTTGGCCGTGACCCTCGTCTTGGCTCTTCCCGCTCCTGTCTTTTGGCCGTGACCTCGTCTTGGCTCTTCCCGCTCCTGTCTTTGGCTGTGAACTCGCCTTTGGCTCTTCTCCCGCTCCTGTCTTTGGCTGTGACCTCGCCTTTGGCTCTTCATGCTCCTGTCTTAGGCTGTGACCCTCGCCTTTGGCTCATCCTGCTCCTGTTTTTGGCTCTGACCCTCGCCTTCAGCTCTTGCCGCTCCTGTCTTTTGGCTGTGACAGACATCGTCTTTGGTTCTTCCCGCTCCTGTCTTTGGCCGTGACCCTCGCCTTTGGCTTTCCTAGTGTCTTTTGGCCGTGACCTCGTCTTGGCTCTTCCCGCTCCTGTCTTTGGCTGTGACCTCGCCTTTGGCTCTTCCCGCTCCTGTCTTTTGGGCTGTGACCTCGTCTTTGGCTCTTCGTGCTCCTGTCTTTGTCTGTGACCCCTCGCCTTTGGCTCTTCCCGCTCCTGTCTTTTGGCTGTGACATCGCCTTTGGCTCTTCCCGCTCCTGACTTTGTCTGTGACCTCGCCTTTGGCTCTTCCCGCTCCTGTCTTTTGGCAGTGACCTCGTCTTTGACTCTTCCTGCTCCTGTATTTGGGTTTGACCTCGCCTTTGGCTCTTCCCGCCCCTGTCTTTGGCTGTAACTTCTAATTTGGCTCTTCCAGCTCCTGTCCTTTTGCTGTGGCCTCGCCTTTGGCTCTTCCAGCTTCTGTCCTTTGGCCGTGACCTCGTCTTGGCTCTTCCCGCTCCTGTCTTTGTCTTGACCTCGCCTTTGGGCTCTTCCCCGCTCCTGTCTTTGGCTGTGACCTCGTCTTTGGCTTCTTCCCCGCTCCTGTCTTTGGCTCTGACCTCGCCTTCAGCTCTTCCTGCTCCTGTCTTTTGGCTGTGACATTGTCTTTGGCTCTTCCTCCCGCTCCTGTCTTTGGCCGTGACCCTCGCCTTTGGCTTTTCCTAGTGTCCTTTGGCCGTGACCTGACCTTTGGTTCTTCCCGCTCCTGTCTTTGGCCGTGACCTCGCCTTTGGCTTTTCCTAGTGTCTTTTGGCCGTGACCCCTCGCCTTTGCTTCTTCCCGCTCCTGTCTTTGGCTGTGACCTCGCCTTCGGCTCTTCCCTCTCCTGTCCTTTTAGCCGTGACCTTGTCTTGGCTCTTCCCGCTCCTGTCTTTGGCTGTGACCCTCGCCTTTGGCTCTTCCCGCTCCTGTCTTTGGCTGTGACATCGTCTTTGGCTTTTCATGCTCCTGTCTTAGGCTGTGACCTCGCCTTTGGCTCTTCCCGCTCCTGTCTTTGGCTCTAACCTCGCCTTCAGCTCCTCCCGCTCATGTCTTTTGGCTGTGACATCGACTTTGGCTCTTCCCGCTCCTGTCTTTGGCTGTGACCTCCTCGCCTTTTGTTTTCCCGCTCCTGTCTTTGGCTCTGACCTCGCCTTCAGCTCTTCCTGCTCCTGTCTTTTGGCTGTGACATTGTCTTTGGCTCTTCTTCCCGCTCCTGTCTTTAGCCGTGACCTCGCCTTTGGCTTTTCCTAGTGTCTTTTGGCCGTGACCTGACCTTTGGTTCTTCCCCGCTCCTGTCTTTGGCCGTGACCGACCTCGCCTTTGGCTTTTCCTAGTGTCTTTTGGCCGTGACCTCGCCTTTGGCTCTTCCCGCTCCTGTCTTTGGCTTGACCTCGCCTTCGGCTCTTCCCTCTCCTGTCTTTTAGCCGTGACCTTGTCTTGGCTCTTCCCGCTCCTGTCTTTGGCTGTGACCTCGCCTTTGGCTCTTCCCGCTCCTGTCTTTGGCTTGTGACATCGTCTTTGGCTTTCATGCTCCTGTCTTAGGCTGTGACCTCGCCTTTGGCTCTTCCCGCTCCTGTCTTTGGCTCTAACCTCGCCTTCAGTCTCCTCCCGCTCATGTCTTTTTGGCTGTGACAACGACTTTGGCTCTTCCGCTCCTGTCTTTGGCTGTGACCCTCGCCTTTTGTTCTTCCCGCTCCTGTCTTTTGGCCGTGACCCTCGTCTTGGCTCTTCCCGCTCCTGTCTTGGCTGTGACCTCGCCTTTGGCTCTTCCCGCTCCTGTCTTTGGTTGACCTCGCCTTTGGCTCTTCATGCTCCTGTCTTAGGCTGTGACCTCGCCTTTGGCTC
>BOLG01001542.1:0-110000 GCA_016861445.1 Oryzias woworae
AAAACAGAGACTCCTCTGAGATGGTTCCTTAATTAAGATGATGAGTTCCCTTCAGAGGACTGAAAGGTTTTTACTGACCCCCCAGCTGCAGAATTAAACAGATGAGGCCCTTTACTGTATGTGAGGGGGGGTCAAAGGAAGCTTTCTTGCTGTTAATCAAAGTGTCTGCAGCTGCTCTGGACCCTGTTGTCCTGTCACTGAGACATCATCCTGTCCTCAGACTGACCTGCAAAGCCAATAAAGGTCAGTGACCCCCCCCCCCCCCCGAAAAGACACATTTCGCAGGTTTAAACCCTTTCTGTGCGTCTGCTCATCGGCGTCATGGCGAAAGTCCTCCTGTCCTCTGTCCTGCTGTGAAATGTAAATAGTCACATTTCTGGTCAAATGATCTCAACAGGAAACATTGGACTGAAATGAATAACTTGATGTTTAGACCTAACCTTAAACATTCAAATGTAGATTCTTGTTCTTATTCTCTGTGTCAAACCGATGATCTTCAAGTCAGCGATGAGACTCTCATTGTTCCTTTTCACTTTGTTGACTCTGTGAGAACTTTAACATGTGAATTAATATGTTCAAGTGTTTGAAATAAAGTAAAGAACTGTTCTCCACCTTCAGTTCTCTATCCATCCATCCATCCATCCATCCATCCATCCATCCATCCATCTGTTAAAGGCTGTTTCAGGCTTCTCCTCAGCAGTCAGGAGTGTTTTTCTGTGGATCACCCTCCTCACATTCACCTCCAAACATCATGCCGTCGGCTTCAGACCTGGTGCAGGTTTGACTGAGATGTGCAGCAGAGGAGTCTTGTCCTGAATTGACAGCAGAGCTGCATGTCGGCTGATGGCAGCGTGAACGTAGTGGAAACGTTTCTTTGCAGGATTTGCTTCCATGTTGTTTCTTCATTCTTCAGCCAGCTGCCACTCATGTGGAGGAAAAACCGATGAACGTTTGGCTTTTTGACCAGTTTTTCTATTAAATTCAAATGTTAAAACTGTAAATGTCAACAGATGCTGTTGAAGTGGAAAGAAGAATGTTTTACATTCTCTACCTGAAGATCGTATCTGCATGAAGCTCCAGATTTGAGCTTAAATCTGTCATTATTTAGCGTTTTTGGTTTTTGTCTATAAACTGTCTCTTTTCATCTTTAGTAGAGATCCGTTCACATATGAGGGAACTCCACAAACTTTGAGAAAAACGAACATCTGAGGAAGGAGCACCTGAGCTGAGGTTGATTGCAGTAAATACGTTTATTATAAGTTTATTTGGAGCTGAAGCAGCAACACCATCAACATCATCACAAGGGGTTCTACAAATGAGAAAGTACGAAAAGATTTTTCTCAGAGGATAGTTTGGTAAAATGATGTTTGAACTTAAACAGTAAACTTCAGATTCACCACTGCTGGTTTGAACATTTGTTCAGTGAAAATCTGTCACAGTTTGAGTCCAGTCAGGAAAAATTTTAAACTAAAAATCTGCAAGTAAAGAAACGCTGATGTGCCTTTGAGCCAAGGTTTTCACAGACATGCAGACTGTGATCAGTCCAGACTATCCTCATGAAGTTTAACTGAATCGCAGGTCAGGCGGGGGGTCATGTCACCTGGTAAACAGTGAACAGGTGAACAGGTGAACAGCTCAGCCTCAGAAAAGTGAAAGATGATCTGTCAGGCAGGAAAGAGACAGAGTGGAGGATGCTCCCTAAGTGGGGTGTTGGCTTTTCTTCTTCATCAGCCTCCTCCCGGTGACCCTGGGGGCCGCGGCGGGACCAGCCACAGCGCCCCCTGCAGGGCTCGGATTGTTGGCCGCGACTTGGCCTTGAGCTCGTCGATGAACGTTTCCATGGTGGTGAACTTCTCAGTCAGATCGCCCAGGTGAGCCTTAAGGGCGTTGAACTCCTTGTAGAGGTCGTCTAAGGCCTCCGACAGCGGCTGGATCCTGAACCCAGAGGACAGCGGTTAACTCTGTGGAACAAAAGCAGAAGAAGCAGACTGGTGGAGAGCAGCTCTGCTCCAAGAGAGAATCACTGACTTCATCTTCTCTGGAAGAGCTCTGCTGTGGAAACAGGTGAACTGTGAAGAAGAGCTGCTTCAGGATTCAGCAGAACAGTCAACCGAATGTTCACCTCAAGATTACTTATAAATGCAACTTTCTGACAATGAGAGAGGAACTCTATCAGTTATGTCCAAAACTTTGAGTATTATTCAGAACATAAGCCGAATGAAGCAGAATAATTTTAGAAGAGAACAGAGAAGTTTTGCCACAGAAACCAAATGAAAAAACGTCTGTTTTGCTCGGTTGGAGCTCCAGCTGGAAAACATGAGCTCATTTCTATTTCATCACTCTCTAATACCAGGTTGGGATCCATGTTCTGCTGTCCAGCCCCAGACCCGGATGCCTGTGGTCATGGACCATACAGCCGCCTGGTTTCCCTCACGCTGAGAGGTCTGCTCAGTCCAAACAAAGATCCTTCCAGACTGTTCAGGCGTGAGAGCAGCAGCAGCCTTCACGTGCTTCAGCCAAACACTAAAGGGTTAGGCATCAAGCGTGTTGTTTTAGTTCAACGTCTTGCTAAAGCATTTAATGCCTTCATCAGATGAAGCCAGACAGTGTCTGCTGCGCCTCTCAGACATTCATCATGACCTTTGGGATCATGAGGGTTTGATCATGAAGGGCAGCAGTGATGTTTATGGTTCTCTAAAAATATTTTTTCCAGGCAGCAGTGGATGCAGTTTTATTCCAAACACAAAACTACATCCATGGACTTTTGATTGGACTTTTTAAGGGTTAGAGATTCATTAATAAACTCAGCATAACTCTGGATTTGCTGCAAAGCTGCCTCTGAAATCAGAGACTGTTCGTGCTGAACTGGGTTGGTCTGGGCGTGTTCGTGTCTGTAGGAATGGGCGTGTGCTCAGATCAGAGCGTCGGTGCACCGGCGTAGTCAGGCAGCAGCGACTGGTGGTCATTCTCCAGTTGACCTCTCATCTGTCTGAGAATGTCGAACCTCCAGTCGTCCAGGACCTGATCAGGTTGGCCACGCCGCGAATGTTGACCTGTTCAGCTGACGGAAGAACAAGGCAGACGGATGAATGTTTGGATAGCCTGTTTGTGTTCTTTTTTTACTGTATGCTTTTGTTCTAGAACGGTTCCTGCAAACGTGTGTGAAACATAACGCTGCAGGTGCAGGTCCCTGCATCTATCTAAAGCTTGCATCAGCTTCAGGACAGACGGGAGTGTTCGTTGGTATTAATGTAGATTCATCAAGTTTACAGTTTTTAGACAAAGTCCAACTTGTTTGAAAACAGAAGAGACTTTTTCAGCATGTAATCTGAATCCTCACATCCATCCCTGTAGTTCCATTCATCAGACACCTTTGGATTTGGCCGCCGCCTCTGGGCCATCACCGTTACCATGGTGACAGCCAGGTAACAGCACCAGCACCTAAGTTTGAAAGGCCATGGTGAGACCAGAATCTGCAGAGACAGACAGACGAACCTTTGACCTTGACACAAGCGTGATGGACATCAACCTGATCTTCTGCTCTAGTTTAAATTCACAAAGAAAAGATGAGATTTTCAGAGAGAAATGTGTCGGCTGACATTTTAAACATCTTCTTTGTAGTTTCATTATTTAGTTTTTCATTTCTCAAGAAAATTTCCAGAATGTTTTTCATCCTGAAAAAACGTTCTAGATGTGTCATAATATAGAAAGAGGGAGCTCAGGTCAAGTCTATAAATAACTGTAGTCATTCATTGACTGTGTTCATATTTATTAATGGTTGAACAAGTACAATAATGATTTTCATTTGATTTAAAAATAAGCAAACAGGCAACAACAGCGTAACTAAAAATTTAACGTTTTCCTGAAAAGGAAAAATAAGTG
Source organism: Oryzias woworae (assembly GCA_016861445.1). Lineage (NCBI taxonomy): Eukaryota > Metazoa > Chordata > Actinopteri > Beloniformes > Adrianichthyidae > Oryzias > Oryzias woworae. Next base: position 3,883 of record BOLG01001542.1, read on the forward strand.
ATGCTGTAATTAAATGAAATGTGCTGATCCACAGACTGTCAAAAGAATGTTAGAATTTATATAAACAATAAAAACATTTCACTTTTTGAAACATACAGAGAACATTCCAAACGAATTCCAAATGAATGTCTTCTGTCCTGTAAAAGATCCACGATGTAAAAATGAAAAATGAACCAGACGAGAAGAAGGGAAAGGCTGATGACCACCTTAAGTTATTGATTGTTGAGCAAAACTGATGCGCATTCCAACTGACGTCCCACAGGGATATGCGGATGACGGATGCCTGATGCTGTTGGCGCAGAACAACCAAAACTGTTCATCCTATTGTAATTTTAGTTACCAGGACTACTCTGGCTTGGAGAAGTAGTGTTTCTCTGAAGAGCTATTTTAGAGGGTCACGGTAATGAGTACCGGCCCACTTAAGGCACTGGGTCCCAGCTGGGACTTGAACCGGAGCCTTTTTGCTGTGAGATAAGAGCACTAATCCCTGCGGCATCGTGCAGCCATAGGAATCTTCCTAAACATCCAAAAGCGTGACCATTTGTACTGGCCTCACTGGTGAAATGAGTAGAAACTGGAGGATGGAGGAATTCCACAAAGGGTCACATTTCTCTTGAACCTCATTCACATTCATGACTTTACTTACAAAGACTGTCATTCGGTTTCATCTCCAGCAGGCTCTGATGAAGCTTTCATGCAGCACGACAACAAGGAGCTTCATTTAGGTGGCAAACTTCTCACAAAGTGAGAAGAGAAGAAAGTAAGTCCTGAGACTCATCGTCTGGAACTCCTACCTGTTCTTCTGCAGATCCTCTGCTGCACAGCTTCCCGCTCACGCCAACAGCCAAAGACAGGCGTGCAGAAGCTGCAGAGAGCTGGAAAAAGACATAAAGAAACACACACCCCTGCAGCACGCAAGCATGCATGCACATGAAAAAATACTCACAAAAATGTTCCACACACATCATTATGAGGCCCAGCGGTCAGCAGTGTGGTTTGAGAGGGAGGAGGAGCTCCAGCACCTCTGTCCACATGTGTGCAAGCATGTGTGTGTTTGTGTTCCACACGACTGGGAGGTTTGAAGTGACTCTGCAACATCATTCAAACAGAAGACCATTCTTCCAGAAGTCCATGCTTCTCATGGCCTTATGGACAGGAGACAGAACAGAAGGACAGACATGAAAGCAGGAAGGCAGAGGGAGCAGACGCAAAGGAAAGAAGGACAACATGAAGCCAAAACAACACTGACAAAAAAAGAATAAAGAGTCTTGCAAATGAAAGGCCAGGACCCAGGGGCTTTAGGACTCTTATGTTTGAACAACGGACACACAACACTCACAGATGCCTGCTGAGAGAAAAACAACAGACATCTATGCAGATATACAAAAATAAAGAGAATTAATAACAAGAAGAACTAACAGGAACATGGAAAAAATACCAACAGACCACAAAGAAGAATAAAGCGATAAAGCATCAAGTCAACAAATCTTCAAAGAATAGCATTGAGACATCCACGCAGTGGGGTTTGGACCCTCGCAGTGGGGTGAGGACGCGCACAGTGGGGGTGTGGACCCTCGCAGTGGGGTTTGGGACCCTCGCAGTGGGGTGTGGACCCTCGCAGTGGGGTGTGGACGCGCGCAGTGGGGTTTGGACCCTCGCAGTGGGGTTTGGACCCTCGCAGTGGGGTTTGGACCCATCGCAGTGGGGTGTGGACGCGCGCAGTGGGGTTTGGACCCTCGCAGTGGGGTTTGGACCCTCGCAGTGGGGTGTGGACCCTCGCAGTGGGGTTTGGGACCCTCGCAGTGGGGTTTGGACCCTCGCAGTGGGGTGTGGACGCGCGCAGTCACATGATTGGTTCCCAGGAACGTCAGTCAGTCTTTCTACTTCCGGTAAATTGTTGCTAAGTAACGTCTGGAACGCCTTCTTGGTCGTACATGCTAGCTAAAAGTTAGCTTTCAGATGCGGTGAAAACGCGGATCTGTGGTCACTGTTTGAATCGATCGTGTTGTCGAAAAACAATGAACGTCATTAAAGACGGTGATTACACGGCGACCGTCTACAAACTGGTGAGAACATCTTTCTTTACACGGACATTAGCGACCGAGCTAACGGTGCCTGTAGCGCTACCGACACGCTCATCATAAAAGGACTTTTTAAACGTCATTTTCACTTCTTTAAAAACATAAAGACTTTAAATCGGTTCTTCATGTTTCCTCTGGGCTCATATAAATACATGTGAAAGCGTCGTCTCCATGGAAACCGCAAAGCCAAGCGTGTTTTTGATTGGCTGGTGTGTTTCATAGACAGGAATGTTTCTTTGTTTCCTTTGATCGTTCATTCATGGATGTGGGGCTTATCACCTGTCTGAGGATCAGACTCTCCCTCCAGAGCAGCTGATGTTCTCCATGGTCACCTGTCAACCGCGCTCGCTGTGGGGTCTCAGAGCAAACTTCAGGTCCAAATTTACAGGCGGACCTCTGTGCAGCAATCATCATAACACTGACGTTAGTGATGGAACAGAGACAACAGTGGAGAAAACCCCAACGTTAGACGGAGAACTCACAGACATTTAAGATAGTGACCATGAAGACGAAGCTCTGATCTGGTGAAGTGTGGAGAACATGCACAACATGCATGCAGCAGCGACCAGAATCCGTCACATAGGGAGGATCCTATCAGAAAAGTTTTTTTATGCTTATTTTCATCTGTTGTTGACATGATGTGATGAACGTGATTGCGTCCCAAAACCAACATGTCTCTATTTCAGATCAAAGACTGTCAGTATGGAGAAGCCTGTCACATCCTAAACGCACAACTGCACAAACACAACAAGGTGAGTCTCCACACAAACCCTGAAACTGAGGCTTTTACAAATATACTTTATTTAAAATAAAAAACCTTAAACTCTGCAAAAAAGCAAACTACCAACTACTTCCAGAAGCTTTGAGGTCTCACAGTAACTTTCAGAAATGAAAGGTCTTAAAGGTGCCTGATTATGTTTCATATTATCATTGTTTAATGGTGTGTAGTGATGCTAAAAGATGAGTCTATTTCTGGAAAACAGGATCCGTTTTTGCAGAATCTTTTGAATCTCTTTAGATCTTTAGAATCCAACTTTTAATATGTTAAAGACTAAAATGTTGGCGAAGGTTAAGTGAAAAAGTTCTCTTTGGAGCTGTCTCTCTGTCTGAAAGGGTTTCTGTTCTGTTTCTACATCATCTGTGATCTGTTGAACATTCGTGACACTGCAAAGTTCCATGTTTGTATTTTTTTTGAGCTGATTTCTTTGATCCGACGTGCTCTACAGAAATGTGATCCCAGAAAACGCTGAAGAAGAATTCACAGAAATAAAATATGAATGAAAAAACAATCATGCGGTCATGAATTAAAATGCAAAATAACCAGAGTACATTAAACACATGGAAATCTCAACTGAGCTCATAATAAAAAGCCATAATAATACTGTGCCTGCTGGGGGCCTCCATGGCAGAAGCTCCGTCCCCTCTGGGGGTGTCTGGATATTGGGGTCACCTGCTACTTGATAAACATTTCATGCTCAGAAATGGACTTCATCACATATGTTTCTCTGCAGATGTGTTTTATTGTTGGGACCTTTAGGCTGGAGCGTGTTAGTGTTGAGTTTTGGTTTAGTTTCTCGTTTCACGAATAATTCTCCCTTTATAGCTAAATGTGTTCATTTTTGACATGAAACCCAGTGAATTATCCGCTCGTTTTACAGCTTTACCTTACAGATGTTTGGTGAGAAACGAGTTCTTTATGAAACAAGCTGATGATTGACAGGATGCAGATTTTCAGGTTTCATTCCCATCAGTGTATTAATCAAATCTTTCTGGACTCCTCCTGTTAAAGTGTAATCATATCTCTAGCATGTGATTGGTGTTCTCCGTTTTGGAGTTCCTGCAGAACATCTCAGCTTCTCTGCAGAGATGCTTGACCATCAGGGACTTTTCTCTGTTCAGTCCAGAGCGGCGCTGTCTCTGCTGGGGTTCTGCTACTACCACCTGCAGGACTTCACCAGCGCAGCAGAATGCTACGAGCAGCTCACCCAGCTGCACCCAGAGGTGGAGGAGTACAAAGTCTACTACGCCCAGTCACTGTATAAAGCTGGAGCTTATGCTGAAGCCATGAAGGCCTCCTTCGCTCTGGACAACCCCAGCTCTCACCTGAAGGTGCGACGACATGCCGTCTGTGAGCTTCAGCACAAAGAGGCTGCTTTCCACCCAAACACTGACTGGACTGTTTGCTTTCAAACAAAGAGAGAAGCTCAAACTTAAAGGAATGTGAGCCCTTCTCCTGCAGCCTTTTGGACCAGTTGGAAGTTTAGGAAGTAATCTGGAATTACAGCATTCATTTCAGTCTTGTCTTCTTCTGAGACAAGATATTCTTGATTTCCAAAGTATTCTAAAGATGAAAGAAGGACACTTAATTCAAATCTGTCAAAAATGAGATTTATGAAAATAACAGAGAAGCTAAAAGAGCTGTGAGTCTGCATGGACCTCTCTGTTGTGTCTTTGTTGTTGTCGAGTTTGTTTTTTTGCTCCAGTTTCTGTAAATAGAAAGAAAACTTGACGTGTTTTGTCTCTGCCTGCACAGATGGTCAAGCTGCAGGCCTGCATCAAATACTGTGAGGAGGATTACACTACTGCTAAGGTTACACTACTGCTGACCGTTCGGAGTCTGCGGTCTGAGTGACACGCTCACGTTCTGCGGGTGGTTTCTCTGCAGTCGTTGCTGGAGCAGCTGCCGCAGGAAGACTCCGACTACGTCTTCAACATGGGCTGCCTGCTTTACCAGGAGGGCAAGTACGAAGACGCCTGCAGGAGCTTCACGTCTGCCATTCAGGTGCTGGGATACGTCCCCGGTGAGTCCACTGCAGCGAGACCTTCACAAACCAGATCACTGTCTGTCACCATCTGCCACTTTTCATTTTAAATTCATAAACAACTTTGGTTAGAGATGTAAAAAGTTAGATTTTTTAATTGAACATACTTAAAAAAAAAATACATAAAATAAACACAGAGACAAATGACAAATAACGTGTCTTAGAAATGGATGTTGCATCAAAACACAGTCATTTCAGGATAGAAGAGGATATTTTTTAGTTCCTTCATTCAAAAGTTTCCAAAGTAGCTTTTCTGCAGGCCAGCTCAGCTTCACGTGTGTCTGAGAGTCCAGGTTCAGAACAGATTCTGCGTCTGAGAAACTTCATCCAACTCAAGATTTGACCTCATTTGACCTTTAAATGTTGGAAGCAGAAAACCGCCTCGGATGCAGGGGGTCCCTCCTCGATCATCTAAACTCCTAAATTCACAGAGTCAGGATTTATGAGTCTGTATTATGGACCACATCTAACAAAGCCTGTAGATTTGTCCCAGACTGGGACTCTTTGTGCGGGGGTTCCTTCTCCTCCATGGATTCTATGGGATTGCTGACCTGCAGCAGGGATCTGATTTCTGTCATTTTAAAGTGACATTCCAACGTTTGATAAAAATCAGCTGTGACCTTCAGGTTGACCCCTCATGAAAGTCATTAGAAAAAAGAAAACTAAATACTGTGCAGGGAGAGGCAGAAATCCGCAGGGTCATTGAAAGCCTCCACTCTTACATTTACACCGAATGGGGGATTCTTTTCTTAAAGGCCTAAAGCGCTTTACAGTCACATTCACACACTGATGGCAGCTCCACTGCCCAAGACTGGCACCGACATATAACCACCAGGAGCAACAAGCGCTTCAGTGTCTTGGACACTTCAACACTGAAGCGTGAAGAGCGGGAACCGACCTGTGATTTTCCGATCCGTGGTCGACCGTCCTACCTCTGCACCACGAAGATTCTACAAAACTCAGAAGTAGATAGAAATCCAGAGAACTAATATAGAGATGATAAGCCACAAGTTCATCACAAAATTCATCACAAAAAAGAAGACAATTTAAAGTGGACAAAACCCAAGGATGACACTTCACACAGCAGAGGTTGAAGACCCACTCAGATGAAAATCCTCTTTTTGGTGTTTCTAACATGTTCTTGTGGCATTTTTGCTGATAATGGAGGGCATTTATAAAGAAAATGAAGCCTAAACTGCATTTCTGAGTATTCATTTGGTGGTGAATCAGAAGCAGATGAAAACATGTGGTTTAAAAAAGATCGTAACTGTAATGTAGAATACACGCAGGGCGGGGCCACAAGCTCCCAGCTCCGCCCCATTCTGATGCATCCACTTCCAGACAAACAGATCCATGAACGTCTTTGTTTTCCTCGTCTGAGCTGGAATCTGGATCAGAACTGTACGGCTGGATAGCTGTGATATTACTCAGAATTTTAGTTGCACCGCTCATGTTAGGTTGGGATGTGTGGGGCTGTCAGCTATAGTGGAAGAGAATGTAAACAGTTGGAGAAGAAGAAGGGATGGGCGTACTCTGCACCAACGATCCCACCCAAACTCTGACGTGAACTCTGCAGAAACTGTCCTAAAAACCACTCAGGTTTTTATATTTTGGCTTAAAAACCATCATTAAAAGCCCACTGGGAACAATAGATCAAAAGAGGATTGGAGTGGGGCTGTAACCGTTTTTTAATGTATATTTTGCAGCACTTTGTGGGAAAAATCTTTCTATAGTTTTGTTGCCTTAAACATGTTTAAAAAGTGACCTCAACAAGTGAGAACTCGAGGTTGATGAAAAGCTGAAAAGTCACAAGTTAAACAGGAATGAATTAACACTTGAATTTCCTGCGCAGGAATATTCCCTTCACTCAAAAGTATTGACCTGTAAAAACTGGAGGTGTAACAATGAACTGATTATTTGATGAACTCATTTCTATTCCTACGATCCAACCAGATCGATCTGTCTGATTCTGAACTGAGTTGAATCAAACTGTACCATTAAAAAATAGTTTCAAAATGAGAAAAAACGATAATGAATCTCAGAAAGTCTCATCTGGACTGAGATGTGTTAGGTTTATTAAAGATCCATCCCAGAACAACACATGTGATGCAGTAAAACTAATCAACCATCATTCCAGTTCAACGTGTGGAAACACTTTGAATTTACAAAGTCATGTGACCATACAGTGTTCTAGAATGTTCTAAGAATGTTCCTTTGGATTATTCTGATGTTAAAAACAGTGGAATGAACTTTATCAAACTCAAATGTGAATGGATTTGACATTCATTCTTGTTTACTCGTTTGTTTGTACACAGATTTATTTACACTTGATTATCTTGAAGAAACACAAGAATCTGGAAAAGTTCACTGTTCAGTAGCAGGAATTTATCTCGGAGTCTCACTGTTGAAGTTCTGGATGAAGATGTTCTGATCCACTTTAGATCAGAGAATCAGATCCCATTGTTGTTAAAATGAATCATTACACGCTTAGTGAAAAACTATAATGTCATAAATAGTTATCATTTAAAGTCTGAAATGGGGCAGGTGACATGTGGATCTCTGGTCTGGTTGTGAACCTAAAGCATTTTTGTAAAACAAACATGTTATAAAGCTGGTTGGAAAAGGACTCGCCCAAACTAAATGATAGTTGGACAGAGATGGATCAATCAAGCTACAATTCCTGAACTGTAGATGAACGGTGAGGATGACAGCAGTGTTATGTCTCTGCTCCTCAGCTCTGTACTATAATGTGACCCTGACCTTCTACAGCCTGAAGAACTTCCCTCAGGCGCTCAAATACATTACAGAGATCATCGAACGAGGAATCAAGGAGCATCCAGGTGAGAGCTTGGAGGAACAGGTCTTCTTCAGGATGCTCCCTCCTCATAACTGGATGTGTTTGTTTCTGCTCCAGAGCTGAGTGTGGGAGTTTCAACTGAAGGTGCAGATGTGCACAGTGTGGGGAACACCCTGTCACTGCATCAGACAGCCCTGATCGAGGCCTTCAACCTGAAGGCTGCCATCGAATTCCAGCTGAAGAACAGTAAGAGCTCCAGATGAAGGCAGAGTCTTGGTCACAAAACACCTGCACTCCCTGCACTTTAGACCCACACAAAACCTGAAAATGAACACAGCCGATGACACTGATGTCCAAAGTTTCAGAAATATTTTCCTTCCACTTCCACAGAATTCAACACTCTGGGCTCTGATGTTTCAGGAGAGACAAAGTCTTTAATCCAAACCCCGAACAGTTAGGCCTCCCTGACTGTAGAATAGAATAGAATAGAATTCAACTTTATTGTCATTGCACCTGCAGTACAGAACAACGAAATGCAGTTTGCATCCATCCAGAAGTGCTTTTTAGCAGTACAGTATAAATGATATACGTAGTTCAAAGGAAAAAGTGCAGCTTCATTTAGAAAAACCTTCTTCTGTCTCCAAAGCAAAACCAAATCATCTGAGACGTTTTCCTCCAGAATTCACGCCAACATCGAACGACATGAGTCAGAGGAATGTCTGCAGCATGACTGTCAATGTTAAAGACAGTTAAAACCAGCGCGTCAGGACACTCTACCACCAGGCCGCCAAGGGATTAGAAAGAGGGCAGACAGACAAGAGATGAGGACAAGGAAACCTGTGAACCAGCAGCTGATGGATGTAGTCACAACGGTCCAAACCAGGGTCTCATTGTGCCGGTCCCAAGCCGGATAAATACTGAGGGTTGTGCCAGGAAGGGCAGCCAGGTTTAAAATCAGATCTATAATATCCAGACCAGACCCGGTGAACAACAACCACCATCGGTGCTGTTCACCAACAGGGTGCTGAAGGTGAAACTGAAGGAGGTCAGTGACGGCAAAGTAGTGGTTGGTGAGTGTTTCCAGACAACAAAGGATGATGGTATCAATCAATCAATCAATCAATCAATCAATCAATCAATCAATCAATCAATCAATCAATCAATCAATCCATCAATCAATCATCCATCAATCTTTATTGGCATATCACTTTTCATATGAAACATAACACAGGGTTTAAATACCAAAATATGACTGAAATGAGCACAACTTTATACAAATAGACTTTTAAGTCTGTTTAACAGGATCAGGTGATCAACTGTATTGAAAGCTGCACTTAGATCCAGTAGAACTAATACTGAGATCTGACCTGAATCCAAGGCTGACCTGACATCCTTAGTGATCTTTAACATGCTGTCTGAGCGCTGTGGTTCGTTCTAAAACCAAACTGGTTTGTCTCAGAGATGTTGTTTTGTCAGAGAAACTCATTCAGCTGAATAAAAACACGTTTTTATCAAATCTTTCTTTAAAAGGGCAAGTTGGACAGTGATCTGTAGTTATAGGATCTCGATTGGTTTTCTTTAGTAAGGGTTTCACCGCTGCAGTTTGAAAGGCAGCAGGAATGATCAGGATGATTCTGGTGATGAAGAAGATGAAGAAAGAAAGGCCAAAGGCAGACAGGAGAAAGAGAAGAATGGTGCAGTTGAAACAGGATCTGGGTGGTCAGGAGGAGCCCCCAGACGACTGGATAACTACAGATCATGTGATCAGGGAGACAGGAGTGTAGTTGGTGTCGTCAGGGAAGAAAGTTGATAAAGAGACCTGGTGGTGGAATGAGGAGGTGCAGGAGGACACTCAGAGGACTGAGGAGAGCAGACAGGAGTTCAGAGAGATTCAGCGTAAGATGAAAGTAGAGGGTCAAAGGTCAAGCAAGGGGCTTATGATGACTAATATGCTAGGTTGGGTGGTAAAGAGAGACAGACTGATCTTCACAGATTACCAAGACAGCAGGTTAGTGATGAAGGATCGAGATGGTCATGTGTTGACAAGTGTCAGTAGTGTAACGGAAAGATGGAAAGAAGACTTAGAAGAGTTGATGAATGAAGACAATGAAAGAAGAAAGAATAGAAGAGGGGACTGTTGTGGAGCAGGAAGTAACACAGATTAGTGAGGGTGAAGTGAAACAAGAATAAACAAGAGAGCAGACCCCCCCCCACACACACACACACACACACGTGGAATGATAAATCAATCATTAGAGAGAAGACTCGCCGCATCTGCTTCTGCTTCTGCTGTTCTGCAGCGCTTTAACCACCTTCCTCTTTGCTCCGCCCACAGTGAAAGGAGCGCAGGAGGCTCTGACAGACATGCCCCCCCGATCAGAGGAGGTAACCCGCAGTCTGTTCTGATGTGTCTGAACTCATGTTTCCTTTTAGTTTAGTATCTGAGAAGTCTGGATGTGTGTGTTATAGTGTGTGTTATAGTGTGTGTTATAGTGTGTGTTATAGTGTGTGTTATAGTGTGTGTTATAGTGTATTATAGTGTGTGTTACAGTGTGTGTTACAGTGTGTGTTATAGTGTGTGTTATATTGTGTTATAGTGTGTGTTACAGTGTGTGTTACAGTGTGTGTTATAGTGTGTGTTATAGTGTGTTATAGTGTGTGTTATAGTGTGTTACAGTGTGTGTTATAGTGTGTGTTATAGTGTGTGTTATAGTGTGTGTTATAGTGTGTGTTATAGTGTGTGTTATAGTGTGTTACAGTGTGTGTTATAGTGTGTTACAGTGTGTGTTACAGTGTGTGTTATAGTGTGTGTTACAGTGTGTGTTATCGTGTGTGTTATAGTGTGTGTTATAGTGTGTGTTATAGTGTGTGTTATAGTGTGTTATAGTGTGTGTTATAGTGTGTTACAGTGTGTGTTATAGTGTGTGTTACAGTGTGTGTTATAGTGTGTGTTTATAGTGTGTTACAGTGTGTGTTACAGTGTGTGTTATAGTGTGTGTTTATAGTGTGTTATAGTGTGTTACAGTGTGTGTTATAGTGTGTGTTACAGTGTGTGTTATAGTGTGTGTTATAGTGTGTGTTACAGTGTGTGTTACAGTGTGTGTTATAGTGTGTGTTATAGTGTGTTACAGTGTGTGTTATAGTGTGTGTTATAGTGTGTTATAGTGTGTGTTACAGTGTGTTTACAGTGTGTGTTATATAGTGTGGTGTTATAGTGTGTGTTTATAGTGGGTGTTATAGTGTGTGTTTAGTGTGGTGTTATAGTGTGTTACAGTGTGTGTTATAGTGTGTTACAGTGTGTGTTACAGTGTGTGTTATAGTGTGTGTTACAGTGTGTGTTATCGTGTGTGTTATAGTGTGTGTTATAGTGTGTGTTATAGTGTGTGTTATAGTGTGTGTTATAGTGTGTGTTATAGTGTGTTACAGTGTGTGTTATAGTGTGTGTTACAGTGTGTGTTATAGTGTGTGTTATAGTGTGTTACAGTGTGTGTTACAGTGTGTGTTATAGTGTGTGTTATAGTGTGTGTTATAGTGTGTTACAGTGTGTGTTATAGTGTGTGTTACAGTGTGTGTTATAGTGTGTGTTATAGTGTGTGTTACAGTGTGTGTTACAGTGTGTGTTATAGTGTGTGTTATAGTGTTGTTACAGTGTGTGTTACAGTGTGTGTTATAGTGTGTGTTATAGTGTGTTACAGTGTGTGTTACAGTGTGTGTTACAGTGTGTGTTATAGTGTGTGTTACAGTGTGTGTTACAGTGTGTGTTATAGTGTGTGTTACAGTGTGTGTTATAGTGTGTGTTATAGTGTGTGTTATAGTGTGTTACAGTGTGTGTTATAGTGTGTGTTATAGTGTGTGTTATAGTGTGTTACAGTGTGTGTTATAGTGTGTTACAGTGTGTGTTATAGTGTGTTACAGTGTGTGTTACAGTGTGTGTTATAGTGTGTGTTATAGTGTGTTACAGTGTGTGTTTATAGTGTGTGTTATAGTGTGTGTTATAGTGTGTTACGTGTGTGTTATAGTTGTGTTACAGTGTGTGTTTAGTGTGTGTTACAGTGTGTGTTATAGTGTGTGTTATAGTGTGTTACAGTGGTGTGTTACAGTGTGTGTTATAGTGTGTGTTATAGTGTGTGTTATAGTGGTGTTTACAGTGTGTGTTACAGTGTGGTGTTATAGTGTGTTACAGTGTGTGTTACAGTGTGTGTTATAGTGGTGTTTATAGTGTGTGTTATAGTGTGTTACAGTGTGTGTTACAGTGTATGTTATAGTGTGTGTTATAGTGTGTTACAGTGTGTGTTATAGTGTGTGTTACAGTGTGTGTTATAGTGTGTGTTACAGTGTGTGTTATAGTGTGTGTTATAGTGTGTGTTACAGTGTGTGTTATGTGTGTTATAGTGTGTGTTATAGTGTGTGTTATAGTGTGTGTTACAGTGTGTGTTATAGTGTGTGTTATAGTGTGTGTTATAGTGTGTGTTACAGTGTTATAGTGTGTGTTATAGTGTGTGTTACAGTGTGTGTTACAGTGTGTGTTACAGTGTGTGTTACAGTGTGTGTTACAGTGTGTGTTACAGTGTGTGTTATAGTGTGTGTTACAGTGTGTGTTATAGTGTGTGTTACAGTGTGTGTTACAGTGTGTGTTATAGTGTGTGTTATAGTGTGTGTGTTATAGTGTGTTACAGTGTGTGTTATATGTGGTGTTATAGTGTGTTACAGTGTGTGTTATAGTGTGTGTATAGTGTGTTACAGTGTGTTTACAGTGTGTGTTATAGTGTGTGTTATAGTGTGTGTTTACAGTGTGTGTTATAGTGTGTTTACAGTGTGTGTTATAGTGTGTGTTATAGTGTGTGTTATAGTGTGTTACAGTGTGTGTTACAGTGTGTGTTACAGTGTGTGTTATAGTGTGTGTTATAGTGTGTGTTACAGTGTGTGTTATAGTGTGTGTTATAGTGTGTGTTACAGTGTGTGTTATAGTCTGTGTTATAGTGTGTGTTATAGTGTGTGTTTATAGTGTGTTATAGTGTGTGTTATAGTGTGTTACAGTGTGTGTTATAGTGTGTGTTATAGTGTGTGTTATAGTGTGTGTTATAGTGTGTGTTATAGTGTGTTACAGTGTGTGTTATAGTGTGTTACAGTGTGTGTTACAGTGTGTGTTATAGTGTGTTACAGTGTGTGTTATAGTGTGTTACAGTGTGTGTTACAGTGTGTGTTATAGTGTGTGTTACAGTGTGTTACAGTGTGTGTTATAGTGTGTGTTACAGTGTTATAGTGTGTGTTATAGTGTGTGTTACAGTGTGTGTTATAGTGTGTGTTACAGTGTGTGTTACAGTGTGTGTTACAGTGTGTGTTACAGTGTGTGTTATAGTGTGTGTTATAGTGTGTTACAGTGTGTGTTATAGTGTGTGTTATAGTGTGTTACAGTGTGTGTTACAGTGTGTGTTATAGTGTGTGTTACTATGTGTGTTACAGTGTGTGTTATTAGTGGTGTTATAGTGTGGTGTTATAGTGTGGTTACTAGTTGCTGTTATCAGTGATGGTGTTATAGTGGTTACAAGGGTGTTATAGTGTGGTTTGTGGTTTATAGGTGTGTTGACAGCTGTGTGTTACCAGTGTGTGTTAATCGTGTGTGTTATAGTGTGATTGTTTACAAGTGTGTGTCTTAATAGCTGGTGTTACAGTGTGTGTTCTAGTGTGTGTTTATAGTGTGTGTTATAGGCTGTGTTACAGTGATGTGTTATAGTGTGTGTTATAGTGTGTGTTATTAGTGTGTTCTACAGTGTGTGTTTTATAGTTGTTGGTTTATAGTGTGTGTTATAGTGTTGTCGTTCTAGTGTGTTACAGGTGTGTGTTATAGTGTTGTTGTTTTATAGTTGTGTGTGTTATAGTGTGTGGTATAGTGTGGGTGTGTTTATTAGTGTGTTATAGTGTGTTTACACGTGTGTTACAGTTTGTGTGTTATAGTGTGTTATAGTGTGTGTTATAGTGTGCGTTACAGTGTGTGTTATAGTGTGTGTTTTAGTGTGTGTTTGTGTCAGTAGTCATGTCACACTTCCTGAATGAAGCCTTCAAACACTCACACAATCTTCCTGAAATTTGATTATAAAAATGTCAAAACCTTGTGTAATTGCAGCAGATGTTTGTGGGGATATGCTGCCCCCTGGTGGAACAACAAAGAATGAATGTTTGTTTATCAAATTTATGGATTTTTCTTCATAATTCTTTCTGTTTATTTCAGGCAAAACTGTTCATATTGATTGAAGTAGAAACTCATTTTAATAATTAAAGTTCCATCTTTAATTAGTTTAAGTCATTAATGACATAAAAGTGCTTTTAGTAATCAGGTGAAACAGGTTTTAAGTGGAGATTTTCCAAACAACCTGCTGGATTGGGTTCCAGCTCTCACCTGAGTCGACCTGCATCCTCTTCATCTCAGAGCAGAACAGCTGATTCACCTGTGGTGCCTTCTCCACAGGAGCTGGACCCCGTGACCCTGCACAACCAGGCCCTCATGAACATGGACTCCAAGCCTTCAGAAGGCTTCGAGAAGCTGTCCTTCCTCGTGCAGCAGCCCACCTTTCCTCCTGTCTGCTTTGGAAACCTGCTGCTGCTTTACTGCAAACACGAGGTACGCCGCAGAACCTGAACGTATGAACGGGGGGTCTGCGTCTTCCTTCATGTCCTGAAGGTTGGAAGCTCTGCTCATCTAACGAACAGCAGCACTTGTCAAAGCCAGTCTCAGCGTCTTCTCTCACTTCTGCACTGAAACCTCAAAAAGTCCAGAAAGGTGAAGTTTCTGAAGGAGGGCGGAGCTTGGAGGCCAAGCTGCCTCTGGTTTGTGCCGCAGTCCCGATTGCTGTCCGATTATCGGATGTAGTGAAGGTGCAGACCTTCTGAGGTGACCTGTGTGAAGCAGAAGCTGTGCCAGAGCGTCTGCACTGGAAAGAAATCATCCTCTAGAAATGTTATCAGAATTCCCACAATTCCAAACACATTCTGACTCCAACTCTTTAGTTTTGCAGATCCAGGATTGAAGGATTTTCAAACCTGGTTTCTGATGAAGGGGGGTGGTTCTGAGGAAGGTCCTGACACTGAAAATCCGTCCAGTTTGAGAAGACTTTCCTCATCCATCTCCCTGCCTGTGTCTGAGGCAGAAGCTTCTCCTTCACATCATGCAGGAAGCTGCAGCCTTCAAAGGGATCAGGACGCTAGAGAGCGCCGGCTCCTCCCTTAAAGTGTCATTAACGGCTGCTGGATTCTTCACAGTACTTCGACCTGGCGGCTGATGTTCTGGCAGAAAACGCTCATCTGACCTACAAGTTCCTGTCCCCGGTGAGTTTTATCCTCAGGAGCTGCTCTCTGTGCCGGGATCTGTCCTCACAGGTTTGTGTTTCCTCTGCAGTACATGTACGAGTATCTGGACGCTTCGCTGACCAGCCAGACGGCGCCAGAGGAGGTACCAAAGTCCTGCCGTTTTATCAGAGAAAACCTCAGAGTTCAAACACTGAAACGTTGTCTGCATCTCCTGCTGCTTTCTTTTCATTCCTCCTTTCTCCTCTGGCTCCTTCCTGACTTTTCTTTGTTTATCAGGCGTTCAGGAAGTTTGAAGAGATGAATGGAAAACTGACGGAGCAGCATCGGAAGCTGACCAAGCAGGTCATCCTCCTGTCCTCCCCGAGACTCTGACCTCCTAAAGTAAACTCGTCTGACCTGTTAATCGAGCCGTCGTCCCAGCTGTCCTTCTGGGGGGACGCAGGCTGTTTGTTGGTAAAATGGTCAAACCTGTGCGGAGAACACAGAACATATCAAGATGGCTGACCTCTCAGTGGACCCTGAGAAAGAAAATGTTGGTGCACGTTTGTATCTACGGGCATGCTGCGGGGACAGGTCGTAGTGAACACTTATACAACACGTAAGGGGAAAGTAGTATAGATTGTGTCGTACAGATTTTCCTTGTTTTTCGCCCTCCAAATCCTGTAGACCGTACAAGGAACCCGTTAGTGCTGTTCACGTGATACGTGCACGCTCTTTGCTGCAGCCTGACTGTTAGAAAAGAGGAAATCCGAGTTTGGTTTGTGTGGACGCCCTACAGGCACTTATGTATGACGTGCACACCCCCGTGCGGTCAGTAGGGAGCCATACTCACACCTTACTGACGGCTAGAGTGCAGCATAAGGTCGCCGTATGACAGCGTCCCCCGTACGTCATAAGTGTGTGTAACTTCCATCATACAAGCGAATACTGCATGACACATGACAGTGGTATGTTCCATTTTCATGACGTGCCATGAGGTGATCGTAGGAGCCTGAAGAACCTGCAGAACCGGTCATGTCATCCCCCGCGCAGATGCAGGCGCCTAAAGCTATGCTCACACGTTTAAGCGACCACTTCCAATCAAGAATCTCTGTAGAGGCGCGTTTCAGACATTCAAAACTCTCACATTCACGCGTCGCTACGCAAGTTTGTGCGTCTATTGTCGGACTCTACGTACAAACCACGCAGCCATTCAACGAGTGGAGCTCTCAGGGACTCGGATTTAGAAGTGACGTATGGATGGGGTTCCTTTTAATTCATGGAAGTGCCGACCGTTTGGATATTTTCTTTGACATTTCACACCAAGAACATCTGTGCATTCAGCGCGTTTTTGAATGCACAACACAGACCCCACAGTCACACTCCCATCAACACAGTCCCATCGTGAAAGGCCTGGAAGTTTCTACCACCCAGGCGTGGAGGTCCGCAGGACTTTCTGAGCTCTGTCATCTCCTCACAGGTGCAGGACGCCCGCTTGTCCAGAGACGAGGAGGCTCAGAAGAAAGCTCTGCAGGAGTACGACCTGATGGTGGAGAAGTGAGCGCACACAAGCACGCACTGAACCTTTCATGAGTCCCTGAGCAGCAAAAAGGCATGACGGCGCTGACGTTTCAGCGCTTTGTTAGGAGAGGATGGAGACTTCATTGGATAGAACAGTCAGTCGGATTTTTTGTGAGCGTGCTTCCATTCCCATGGCAGCGCTCCGCTCTCTGGGTGTGCAGGAGTTCACCTTTGAACATCCCAGCAGGAGGGAGGAACGTTTGCATCCTACATGACAGTGCAGGGATGTCCTCCATGTTTCAGCATGAGCAGGAGTGTCACAGAACAACACTGCTTTCCTCTGCTGATGGCAGGTACATCGTAGTCCTCATGGGCCAGGCCAAGATCTACTGGAACCGCGAGAACTTCCAGATGGTAGAAAAGATTTTCAACTGTTCGCTGGAAACCTGCAAAGACCACGACACCTGGAAGCTGAACATGGCTCACGTGCTCTTCATGCAGAACAAGTACAAGGAGGCCATCGGCTTCTACGAGCCCATCGTCAAGAAGCACTACGACAACGTGAGTTCTGATGACCCCTGATGACCTCTGGGGGCGGCGGTCAGCACAGGTGACAGCCGCAGGTTTGCCTTTCTGTCCAGGTGGCGCAGTGTAGCATTCAGGAGTGTCCCTGCAAGTGCAAACCTTCGGTAAAATCTAAGCATTTCCGCTGGTGTGCAGTGAACTTTTCACCTCTGTGCTCGACTGCTGCTGCGCTCTGGCTGTGAGGTTCTCTTCCCATCTGGAAGTCACCAGACGGACAGGATGACCGTCGAGCTTTGTGTGTTTGCTGATGCAGGTGTGTGTCTGCAGATCCTGAGCGTGAGCGCCGTGGTCCTGGCCAACCTGTGCGTGTCCTACATCATGACTAACCAGAACGAGGAGGTAAGATGTGACCCCAGTAATACCTGCTGCATCATGGTAGATCCAAGAGATCTTCATCATCCCATTGCCCATTGAGACAGCTGTTGTAATATTGGGACATATAAATACAATTGAACTGAATCTGCAAACTCAGTTAAAGAGCAGCAGTTTGATGTTACAGCCAATGGTCAGGTGAATGGTGAACGTGGACGGGTCAGGACCCAGCAGATTTGGGTCAGAGCTGCTGCTCCTTCACAGAATCTCCTCTCTCTTGATCCACCAGGCTGAGGAGCTGATGAAGAAGATCGAGAAAGAGGAGGAGCAGATCTCCTACTGACGACCCGGATAAGAAAGTGTTCCACCTCTGCATCGTCAACCTGGTGATCGGGTGAGAGCGTTTAGCATGGTAGGAGGGGCCACATTTGAGTGCAGGCGTCTGTGATGACTGAAGCTCCGTGTCCTTCAGGACTCTGTACTGCGCCAAAGGGAACTACGACTTCGGCATCTCTCGAGTCATCAAGAGCCTGGAGCCGTACAGTAAGAAGGTGGGAGAACTTCTTTTTGCTTCCAAGGAACGTTTTTAAAAAGCTGCAGGAAATTGATGACAAAACGGCGTCTGCTTCGATCTGAGCGCTCACAGGAAGCTGTGGTTCTCAGGGCTGCAGACTTTCAGGAATTTATTTTGAGGATTTCCAAATTCATTCAAACTGTGTTATTTAGCGTCTGAATTCACACACATCCACAGAATGAGGGCTTATTAGATGACGTGTGAGAGTGCACGTTTGTAAAGGGCAGTTCCATCTGTGTCCAGCTGGGAACCGACACGTGGTTCTACGCCAAACGCTGTTTCCTGTCCCTGCTGGAGAACATGTCCAAACACATGGTGCTGCTGCGGGACGCCATGGTCCAGGAGTGCGTCCAGTTCCTGGAGCACTGCGAGAGTGAGTCACACACCTCTGCAGGAACGCCTGGTTGGAAGTTCCTGCTGAGCTCCATCTGTCCTCCTGCAGTGTACGGGAAGGAGGTGCCGGCCATCATCGAGCAGCCTCTGGAGGAGAACCCGGTTCACATCGGGAAGAACACGGTCACCTACGAGGCCCGGGTGCTGAAGGCTCTGTTCTACGAGGTGACGGGCTGGAACAAGTGAAGAACAAGTGAGGGACGGCGGCAGATCGGTTCTGATCCGACATTCACATAAACCCAGCAGACTGCGTTTCAGAAGCGTTCTTTATTCCACTGACGGGATGTAACGTTCATGCAGCTCCTCAGTTCTGCTGTAGATTTACTGATGCAGCTAATTCTAATCACATTCCTTTATTGACTCTTAGGTGTAAATACTAATTGATTTTTTTTTCAAAATAAAAGCATTCAAATGCAGCTTAAAAAAACTCCAAAAATCTGGAATTTTTCTGAGAGTTTCACTGACGGATCTTCTCCTGCAACCTTCACTAAAGGCAGAGAATCTTTCCAGCATTTTTCAGTTCAAAAATATTTTATGAAAAGACAATAAAGACATAAACTAAAAAAGCGGCTCCATAGATTCCTTGGAGACTAAGGATCATGCGTTGGAGAACATGCCCAGCCCAAGCGGCAGGTGAGACCTCCTCCTCAGGTAAATGTGTGTTTCATAGCAGGACAGAGAGCTGTTCAGATTCCAGTCTGTGGAGGAGATTTCAGCTTCTCCTGACGGCCCCAGAGCGCTCAGGACAGCGGCCTCTTCGTTATGTCCTGCTCCGACAGGTAAAAGTTCAGGTATCCTCCCAGAGCGCCCACTGCCACCGCCGTCATGTGACTGGAGCATCCATCTGCCAGGAGACAGACAGGAGAGGGTGCAGGTAAGGACACCAAGCTGAAGGACAAGACTGCAGCAGAAGGAGCAACGTCGACTCCAGAGGAGTCACCAGAACCTGCAGAGAACCTTCAGAGCTAAACAGTAGAACTTTGGAAGATCACAGCTTTTTGAAAAATAGTATTTGATTTTTTACATGAAAATGAAGATATAAGCCTTCAAATTTGTGTTAAAAATGTTGATTTTCTTTAAAAAAAAGTCCACATGAGACCTGATGGCAGCGTTCCAGAAGACTGGGACTCATTTGGGTTTGGTGTGTTCTGTTTCTGAAGCGACCTGTGTTTTACTGTTGGATTAAGGCGTCAGGATGGATGATGGCAAACATCTAAACATTCCTTTTCCTCATCTGAACGTGGAATTTCAAAGTTAAAGTCAAAGGTTTTCATTGAATCCCTTTAACCTCCGTTCTTAGCGCTTCTGCATAAAGTCCCTGCAGGTCTGTGAATGTTGATGTTTGAGCAAAAGAAAGATGAAGAGACCTGGAAGTATCTTCTCCCTCCTCTTCACCCTCCTGTGAGGCTGCAGCTGCTCCAGCAGCTCGTCTCCGATGATCTGAGAGATGATGCTGTCTGCAGACACGCAGCAGAGTCTGCGCATTAGTGCGGACTGACGACGTTTGCAAAAAACATTTCATCTAAAAAACAAAACTAGAGATTCTGTTTAACCCTTAGAAGCCTCTGAACCCACATCAGCTGATTACAGTGTTGCACTTTTGATCTTTGATATAAAACATCAAAATAATTTGTTCTTTATTTGTGGGGTTTTTGCAGTAAAAAGGACAACATTTACTACTCAGAATGGAGTTTTTTGTGTCGTATCAGGTTTATTGATAAATGAATTTAGTAAAAAAGTCATGAGAAAGAAGTTGAGGTTGTACTAAAAAGAGAGATATGAGGCATTGACAAACATTTGCTTTAAAAGCTTTGAGTGAAATGTAAAGCATTCAAAACTCACAAGGCATCAGAATACCAAGCTGATCATCCCACCACATGACCACAACTTCAGTGATTTTGCGTCCTGTTTTAAATAGGGTGTTTGACAGTGATCCTGTGGAAACAGACGGCGTTCTCAAGGGGGTTAGAATGTGACTTACGGTCCCTCCCGAAGCAGCCCACCTCCTTGTCCTGCAGCCCGAGGATGTGCTGCAGCCAACTGGCTTTGAAGAAGTCTGAGAAACCAGCCAATCCACAGATCAGGACTGGAGGAGGAGAGAACGTCCATCATCAGATGAAGAAGCAGCTGGAGTGAGGTGAGCAGACACTCACTGTTCTCTGTGAAGATGTCCACCGTCTGCTCAGTCAGACCAGCTGCAACCACGTCCTGGTTGGTCTTCATCATGTTGGAGCAGAAAATGTTCTGGTACTGCTGTTCCGTCATGTTGGCTCTGGAGGCTCTGGTGTCGCCCTTCAGCAGGTTGCTGCATCCCCCCCTGAGGAAGAAGCAGAAACGGCTCAGAGGTTTCTAGAAACGTGGACCGACATGTCCTGCAGCTTCTAGAAACGTGGACCGACATGTCCTGCAGCTTCTAGAAACGTGGACCGGCATGTCCTGCAGCTTCTAGAAACGTGGACCGACATGTTCTGCAGCTTCTAGAAACGTGGACCGACGTGTCCTGCAGCTTCTCACCATTCTTCCAATCATGAAGTAGAGCAGCTGGTGGGACAGAGAGTAGTGAGGACAACCGAAGCGAGTCATGGTGTCCAGGCAGGGTTTGGTCACGATGCAGGGCGTCCCGTTCTCCTTCCTGTTCCAACAGGAGGGAGACAGGTGAGTGTGAGCAGGTGCTCGCCTTGCTGTGGTTTAAAGGAACACAGAAAAGGCTGAAGGTTCTGCAGAGCACGCTCTGGATGCATACCAGGTTCCCAGCAGCAGCGTCAGACACTTGTCACTGAGCTGCTCGTCGTAACACTCTGTGCTCATGGTGGAGGAATACACCAGACTGGGATCTGTGGAGACCCCCTCCGGAGGAATCTTCCAGAACGTCCAGGACAGCAGAGGCTCAAACTCTGGAAGAAGGAGATGAGGAGTCAGGATGCTGAGCACCTGCCACAACCAGGTCTCCCCCTCATCCAGGTAAAGAGCGTCATGAAGCGTTTCAGGACCTCCTCACCTTTGTAGTATTTGGGGTCGTTCTGCTTCAGGGCGATGAAGGCCTTGTCCAGCGCTTGGTCGAGGCGCCTCAGCAGAGCCACCGCCGAGGTCCTCTGAGCCCAGCTGACCGGGTCAGTGTGAGGCCACGTCCCAACCGCTTCTTTCAGCTCCGCTGGGGGGCAGAAAAGCGCCTGTGTGACTGACCTTTAACCCTCATTTCAAACCAGTAACACAGACGATACGATACGAAACGCTAAAACACAAGTTCAGATTTGATCAAACATAAATCATTTCAGTGATCATAAAGATCCTAAAAATGAAAGGGAGGCGTTTGCAAAGACGAGTGTTCTCATCTTCATCAGTCTTCATGAAAGTCATAAAAAAAACAAGCACTTCTTTTTTAAATGGTTGTTTTTCTGTTGGTTTTATCTCCATAGCAACCATTTAATGTTTTGGTCACCTAGGGGTGACAACAGGTCTGTGTCATTTTTAGAAGAATCTGCTCAAGTAAGTTTTGGGTTTCCTTGACAACGGGTCGCTCAGTAACCACACCCACAAATCCTAACACATTCCTATCATATGTTATAATTGTTTTGTTCAGCTTGAGCCAAAAGAATGTTCCCCATATTCCAGTAAAAACTGTGTGAGCACCAGGGTAACGTGTTTACGAGCTCACACTGTTCAAAATCTACTAAACTTCTCATTTCAACATTTTTTCTAAGTAGCTCCCCAACGATTAAAATCTCTATAGGGAGTTTACATTTAGAAGGTACTAAAGGTGAGCTTTAAAAATTCAATATGGCGGCCACTTCCTGAGGTCAAAGGTCAATGAAACTTCTGTCGTGGTTGTAGACTTAACCTGATGGCATGTGTGCAAAATTTAGTGAAGATCACTCAATCAAAAGTTTTCTTTTAACATATTGTGGGAAATTCACTACATTTCACACTTTGATCCAAAATGCCTGTCAAGCTAACACGTGCTCCTGCGGCCATCCCAGGATAACGTCAAACCTTCCTGACACGGGTGTTATGGTTTCATTAGTGGATTTGGTTTTTTCAGCCCTAGAAGAGCTTTTGGTCCCATTCTTTTTGTTTCTGATGGTTTTACCTGCTGTAGTGTCATCTTTTTTTTATTTGAGGGGTCATAATGTCAAAAATTCATTTTCACATAGAGGTGTTTACATTTTGGTGAGTTTTTGAGGAAGTGGCATGAGTCACGTTGTTCACATGCAAATGCACAGTAGAAGAAGGAAAGAATGTGAAAGAATCCAGTCCTTCAGTACAGGACAGCAGCTGCTGCTGCTGCGGCTGCTGCGGCGGCTGCGGCTGCTGCGGCTGCTGGACAGAAGGTCTGTCCTCCTCCAGAATGACTGTAGCTGCTACATCCAATGACATCATAGCTATAATTGTGTTAATAATAGTTAATAATCATTATAACAAAATGTCCCGTACTATTTTACTGATGTTAATAAAGGAGATTTTGATTACAAATGTCATTGAAATTAACTATTAGTTTAGTAATAATAATCAGAACTCTGTAGAATGCAGATAAAAAAGTAAAGAAACTCTTTTTGTTATGACTCATTTATTAAGTTTTTTTTGTTATATTTTCATTTATGGTTGTATGTTTTCTCTGCGGGATTTAAAGCGTCATCAGCCCACGTGCCCTCACAGGCGCGCGCTGACCTTGAAGGGCCCCGTCTTTGGGGGCCCTCGGTCTAAGGCGGTGTGTTGTCGGTCCCTCGTGACAGTCTAAAACGTTCTGCGTGAATCCTGCAGAGTTGGTTCACACTCACGCACCCGCCGCACCTGCGGTTATTCGTGCATCGATGTGTGCCGCAGAGCCCGCGTTTCTAAAGTCAAGCTTTTCCGACTCCAAGTCGAGAAACCCAACAGCCTTTGTGTCCCTGCGTGAGAGTAGAAGCTGCGGGTCCGAGCCGCGCGCGCAGTAACTTTTTGCGGGATTCGTCCCGCCTGCACCTACCCTGCAGCAGGACGAAGCCCACCGCCCCGTCCAGGTTGATGTGCTCGTGCTGCCGCTCGAGGAAAGACACGCCACTAGACAGGCTGCTGATGACGTCATCGATCACCTCCGCGCGCAAGCTGCACGCGGACGCTGCGAACAGCGCGAGCGCGGCGGCCAGCCGGAGCCCCGCAGCCCGCATCTTCATCCGGGAGGAGACAGACGAGGAGCAGCAGCGGAGGACAGACTCTTCTCCAGGGGGAGGGACGGCTGTGACGCAGCAGCAGCGTCATCACCCCCCCAGCCGCAGTGATTCAAGACTACTCGACCTCAACAGAGAAAACGTGGATTTTGTTCTTGGGGCATTTCGTGATGATGGAGGCCATACAGGAAGGAAATTGAGATTAAATAATTGTTTTTTTTTATTTCTTTATCAAAACCGTTGTAAAAAAATCTTATTTGTGACGTAGAAAATACACCGGGTGTGTCAAAGTCTCCCTGCTCCACCCCATTTACAGACAAACAGATCCATGAACGTCTGAGCTGGAATCTGGATCAGAACTGGATAGATGGTAAATGGCGTGTACTTATCAAGCGCTTTTCTACCATCATTGAAGGCCCAAAGCGCTTTACAGTCACGGACACAGTCACACACTGATGGTCGCTCCGCTGCTGAACTCTGGCGCCAACCTTCCATCAGAGGCAATGTGGGGTTCAGCGTCTTGCCCAAGGACACTTCGACACATGGGCGGGCAAGGCGGGAATCAAACCTGCAATCCTTTGATCAGAGGCCGACTGCCCTTTCCACTGCACCACGGCCGCCCCAATCTGATATTGCTCACCATTTTAGTTGTACCAATAATATTAGGTTGGGGGTGTGAGGGGCTGTAAGCTATCAGGAGAGCATATGGTGATGGGGAGGGGGGACGGGGTTGCTCCACACCAACAGTCCTACCCACAACTCAGAAAAGAATTTCTAATAAACTCCTGCCGCTCTGCAGAAACTATGTTCTAGAAAACAACCCGGGTTTTTAGATTTTGGCTAAAAACACCATCATCATTAAAAGGCTACTGGGAACGCTGGGAACATCAGAACATGATCCCACTTGGACTTCAAATCTCAGTTCAGCTTATGGATTTTAGTAAAGTGAATCCAACAAAGCAGATGTACATTTTCAATAATGTCATTCCATTCACTTTCTTTATATTTTTCTTTTGTAACAAAACTCTGCCCCCTAACCTGTTCAAGACGACTTTTGAACTGCTCCCCCCATCAGGTCCAAACCTGTGGAGCAGGATGCCAGAATGATGGAGAGACCTCAGCTGCAGGGATGCAGAAGCTCGCCAACAATGAGAAGAGCAGAATGTCAAGCAGTAATTCCAGAGATGCTGAGACAAGAGCATATTCTGACCTTTAACACCCCCCCTGCTGCGGCGTGTCTGCATTCTGCTTCAGTCGCCCATCTTTTCAGGCCTTTTGCTGGAGGAGAAAACTGCCCCCGTAATGGAATCTTTTTTAATGTGTTTGGGAAAAAGAAATAAATTAGTTCAAGAAGAAAATTTACAAATATGTGAGAAATCCACTCCTAGCCTCTGACAAAAGCAAATTCTGTCAGAGGCAAGTTGCTGCCCTGCAGCAGTAACCTGTCAGTGATATGCTGATGATTCTGTTGTATATGTTAATGCACAAAACAAACATCAAGCTGCACAACAGCTAACGTCCGTCATGAACGATGGAAGTGCATGGCTGCAAAGCTCACAGCTGCATCGAAAAGTAACTAAAAGGTTCTGTCTTGCATTTTTCAAAGAGAAAGAATACTGAATCAGATCCTAACACCATCAAAGGCTTGAAGTGGTCCAAGAATTCAAATGCCTTGGCGTAATTTTTGATTCACAACTTGATTATAAACATCATGTAAAGAAAACTTTTTACAAAAGGAAATTTGACTTGTCCAACATATCAGGAACAACTGAACCCGAAACGGGATTTTGAGGCAGTGATCATGTTACACTTCTCACACTGCTCAACCAGCCAACATAACAACTCTGAAACCCATTAAAACACAAAGAAGCACTAAAAGTATAAAGTATATACTGAAAAAACACGACCTGCTTACGGCCTGGCCCCTCCTCCTTTACAGACATCAAAAGAAACACACACGGGACAACTACAAGCGCATTTTTTATTGAATTTTCGAAGTGTTTTGACTTTTTCCTTTTATTATTGTCACTAATTATTAGTTATCCCTATGTGTGGATGTGAGCGTGTGTGTGTGTGTGATTGTGGCCCCTGCGACAGACTGGCGACCAGTCCAGGGGTGACCCCTGCCTTCGCCCATGAGTAGCCGGGTTAGGCTCCGGCAGCCCCGTGACCCCGAAAGGGATAAAGCGGTTCAGAAAATGAATGAATGAATGAATAATTATTAGTTCAATGAACGCTTCTTCAAATCTAAACATGAAATCACGGTCGGAAGAAATGCGGCGGTCCCTTTAAATCTGAAGCCCCGCCTCCTGCGTAGAGCCGCGTCATCACAACAAACTCAAACAAACATGGCGGTGAGTTCGGCCGCGGTTCTGGCCGTTTCTTCGTTACTCGCCGCCTTCTTCCTCGCCGTCTCGAGCGGAACGTGTCCGGCGGTGTGTCTGACGCTTCTCGCCGCCCTGCTGCCGCTATGGGTCCGGCGGCTGCGGCGGCGGGACGCCGGCACGGACCGGCGGGTGTGCGTGCTGGTCCTCGGGGACATCGGACGGAGCCCCCGCATGCAGTACCACGCGCTATCCCTGAGCACGCACGGATACCGGGTTTCCTTTGTTGGGTTTTTAGGTGAGACGTGGACTGGAAGTCGGTTTAAATTCGTCTGTCAGAGAGTTTACATAAAGGTAGTGACGAGGCCGAAGCTAACTTCAGTGACATTAGCCTCCGATTCGCCGGTTCAGAGCATTGACTTATATATGTCAGTGGTTTAAAGGTAAAAAGTTGTACTTCTAAACTTTTCACATTGGTAATTTATTAACAGAACTATCGAAAGCCCTTATTACTTTTTAAAGCCTTTTTCTATAGCTTAAGCTGGACGGGATAAACCCGCCATGGGTTTGGTTTTGTCCTGTGAGTCAGTGAACGTCTCACGGACCTCAAATGTGGCCACAGATCTGAACTGATGTAGATAACTCTGCAGGGAGCCCAAACCTTTGCAAACACCATCATTTTTTTTTCTCTTATTTTGAAAGGGTAAATGATGGAATTTTTCAATCTTTCCTTGGGTTCTTTATGCACAATAACAGAACATTTTATCTGGGGGACACAAACGTTTGATTCCCACTGAAAATAAAGATTCCTTACTGTGCTCATGAACACATTAGAATCTGTTATTGATTATTGTGACCCATTATTTTAATACAGAATTCTTAAATACGACATGAATCAAGTCTGTGACAAAAATCATAAAATATTTTGAAGATCTTTTAAAGGAACTCTGATTCACGTTTTACTTCTACTGAGATCTCTGGACTGTTTGTTAATCTTGGCTTGTCTGCAGACAGCAAACCTCATCAGGACGTAATGAAGGAGGAGAAGATCCAGCTCATCTCCATCTCAGAAGTGAAGGCTGCTGGAGGTAGACGTGCTGCCTCTGTGGGATGCAGACACCGTCTCCGCCAGATAGCCTGATGTTCTGCTGCTTTTCCAGCAGGTCCCAAGCTCTTCTCATACGCAGTGAAGGTGGTCCTGCAGTCTGTGCAGCTGCTCCGCGTGCTGCTGAAGATGGAGCTCCAGGCCCACATCCTGATGCAGGTGTGGTGAGAAGATAGAGAGGACTTCAGTTAAAGCACCTCTCTAAAGTCTCCACCTCTCACCCGTTTTCTCCCTAAAATCTTTTTCTGTTCAAAGGCTCGTTTTACCTTGAAATCATCTGTACAAACAACTGAAGTTTGAAAAAGGACTCCTAGAGTTCAGTTATAGACCAGCATGTTTCTATCCTTTTCTTCCATCATAGTTTCCACCTTTTCCAGCTGAACGGTCGAAATGTTCTTCAGAAAGTTCCGTCCAAGGTTCCTGCAGGAGTTCCCACAAATGTTCTCTGCTTTCACTCTTCTGGTCAAAGCAGCTCAGTGGGGTTCCAGTCTGGACACCGTGCTGACCCCTCTATGGTCTCAGGATCACCATCTGGTTCTTTTGTCCTCAGGCGGTTCTGGCAGAGCTCAGAGTTCTGCTTTGGGTCATGATCTTCTTGTTGACCTAGCATGTTGCTGCAGAAAGCTGTGGTGGACTCTGACTCCTGCCTGAATCCAGCAAAACCATACCATCACACTTCCTCCTCTGTGTTTGGCAGTTGACTGTCACACCATAGAGCCATCCTTTCTTCCTAAAGCAAAGATTCAGCTTGATGAACCAAAGCTTTCAGGTGTTGGTTCATGGGTTCATAAGAGCTTCTCGGTCTTCTTCTGATGTCCTAACAAAGACCTTCTTGCTGCGACTCGTCCGTCAGGACGCAGCTCCAAGTTTCCACAGTTCCGACGGAGACCGGCTCCCAGCTGCTCCTGAAGCTGTGCTCCTGTTGTCCATCATGCAGGACTTTCCTCTCAGAACCTTCTCTGGTTGAGGACGGACTCTGGATCTACCAGACTTCTTCCAACAGTTTCTGAGGAACTGTTGATGCTGAAAGAAACTCTTCTGACCCTTTGACTCTTTGCTGTTTTTCTGTAGGACAGATCTTCATCCTTCAGAGGTCTCATGATTGGATTGTCTTTCTTCCATTGTTTGTCTTTTCTTGTCATTTTTGACACAACTCATGACGTTCAGCCGTCCATCACTGTTCTACTGAAGCTCAGGGGGTTTGGACCGCAGTGTCTTCCAGCTTTGATGCAGACAGAGAAGGTTAGAAGTCATCAAGAAAAGTTGGAACACCTGAAGGGGCGTCTGAAGCTCGATCATCCTCTACAGCACAGAAACATTGAAATATTTCATCATCATTGAACAATTTTACACAATAAAATATCAAATCATTTAACAGGTGATGTTTTACTCGTGTAGAATAACTCTTATCGAGGATTTAAAACATAAATCTGAAAGATTTTCCCCAGCTAATTATTTTTTAAAAAGCAAAAGATTTTTCAAGCTTGGAGATTTTTTTTTTCGTTGCAAGGAAAAAAAAGTTTATATAGATTTTTTTTTGCCAAAACCAAATATTTGTCTGAAGTATTTCCTGTTATTTGTCTTTATTCAAATGTTCTTGATCTGATTTTCTCTCCCCTGTGGGTGTCTGGGGGGGGTTTACCTTTGGCGGGGGTCTTGGTCTTTACATTCCATAATCCACCTCAGTAGAATAAAGTTTAGCCTCAAACACAGAGGGGTTTATGTAAGTATACTCCATGTGTGTCAGAAGGTTCAGAACCCTGTTGTAACAGTACATCTGTCCAACACAAGAGGCCTTCAGCTCTGATCTTTGCTCCGCTGTTGGACAGATGAACAGAAGAACTTGATACGGTTTAGTTTCATCCTTTCATAACTTGCATTTCTGCATGTTCCCAGAATCCTCCTGGGCTGCCTGGGATTGCAGTGGCATGGATGGTGTGCGTCCTCCGCGGCAGCAACTTCATCATCGACTGGCACAACTATGGTTACACCATCATGGCTCTGAGCCACGGGGCAGGGCATCCGGTGGTCCGCCTGGCAAAGTGGTCAGTGCACGCGCGCGCACACACTGGTGTTCCTGCTCTCTACAGTTCAGGTTTTCTCAGCTGTTTTCGTTTGAACAGACCTAAAATGTCCTGTCTTGCAGGTATGAGCATTTCTTCGGGCCTCTGGCGACCCGTCACCTCTGCGTCACCAACGCCATGAAGGACGACCTCCAGAGAAACTGGGGCATCAAGTGAGAGTTCACTGTGTTTCATTGGGTTTGTTGCTTTCAAGCTGACGGTTAAATGATGGTTTTTGGCTGTGGACTAATCTGTGAGATTATTCAGGATTATTTCAAACGCTCTGACCGCATGGCTTTGAAAATCCTTCTGGTTTAGGAAATTGAAACCTTTTTTGTAGCAAACATTTTTGCAGATGAACTTGGTCCTGATTGACTGACCTCAGATTCCATGAATTGATCTTTTCTTTGACGTTAAAGTTGGCTCGAGTGTCTCTGTGTTTCCACATCCACACAAAGAACTGTTCTGTTTTTCTGAAACAGGTTCTAAGTGTTCTCTAACAAACCCTGGAGGATCAGAGGAACCTTGCTGTGATGAAGGTTCTCTGCTGTTGAATGTGTTTGTCTGAATGTGTGGAACCGGGGTTCTAATGTTCTCGTGTTTCATCTTATTCCACCTCGGTTTTTTGCGCAGAGTTTAGGATTCAACAGTTTCATAACAAAACTTGACTTCGTGGCCGGCGTCTCTTCCAGGGCCAGGACGCTGTACGACCGGCCCGCCTCCATCTTCAGGGAGACTCCTCTGCAGCTGCAGCACCAGCTCTTCCTCAGGCTGGCCCACACTCATCCTCAGTTCCAGGGGTGAGCGGTGATGCAGAGACGCCTGGTGACCGCTTCCTGCTGCGATCCCTGACCTCATGCTTTGTCTCAGGTCTGAGGAGGAGAGCTCCGTCTTCACTGTTCGAGAGTCAACAGGCGGCGCCGTGAGTCTGAGGACGAAGCGCCCGGCGCTCCTGCTGAGCAGCACCAGCTGGACAGGTGGGGGGTGCTGACCCAGAACTCAGTTTTCCACGTAAAAATGCCGGAACCTCCTCTGTGTCGCCACTAATGAGCTCTGAGACCAAAAGATCCATCAACTCGATCAGAACAGAAAAGTTCTTTCAAACCATCTTTAACAGCCAAACAAGAACACGTTTGTTTACTGAAAAAGGGAACCTTTTCTTTTTCATTAGCATGTCTGTTTGCTCAGCATTGATGAAGGTTCCAGATGTCTAGACTCTGGATGTCAGGATAATTATTCCTGTTTGATCCCTGTCCACATCCTGCTGTGATGGCTGCTGCTCCACAGCAGGAGCTCAGAGGATCTGCTTCAGGATCACCTTCTCCTCTTAAACGGTCATGTCTGTTTGTTGCTCCACAGAGGATGAGGACTTCTCCATCCTGCTGAAGGCTCTGGACGGTAAGGCTAACACTCACAGAAGCACCAGCTGAAGCCACTTCCTGCAGCTCTTTCCTCTCCGTCTCCACAGAGTACGAAGGTTTCATTGGAGGCGGAGCGCCGCTGCCGGATGTGGTCTGCGTCATCACAGGTCCTTCGGAGTGAAGTCCACTGCAGAGCGCCCAAGCTAATCCTGTTTCCTAAAGGCTGTGTGTGCACCTGTGCAGGTAAAGGCCCTCAGAAGGAACACTACAGGAAGCTGATTGGCTCTCTGCGCCTGCAGCATGTGAAGATCTGCACGCCGTGGCTGGAGGCGGAGGACTACCCGCTGCTGTTAGGTCTGTTTGCTCCCCACCAGAAGGTTTTCAGACAAACATGCAGAACAGCCCCCCCTTCTGGGGGGTTCTGCTTGAGTTTCCTATTTAATGTGAGCGCCAAAATAAAAGCATGCACGTGAGTCTGGAGGACAAAAACGCACAGAATTTTCTCACAAATGTTTCATTTAGGACTTTTGTTTTGCAGGCTCAGCAGATCTGGGAGTTTGTCTCCACAAGTCGTCCAGCGGTCTGGATCTGCCCATGAAGGTGGTGGACATGTTCGGATGCTGTCTGCCTGTCTGCGCCATCCACTTCCGCTGGTAAGAGCTCTCCTGTCTGCGAAAAATCCGTTTTTCACATCCACTCAAGCCCTTTTGGGGTCACAGGGTTGCTAGAGCCTATCCCTGCGCGCGTGCGTGTGTGTGTGTGTGTGCGTGCGCGTGCGTGTGTGTGTGGGAAGCTTAACTTGACCCATTTAATAGTGGAGCTGCTCTCTCTCTCAAACATCTTCATCTTACGACGCTCCTCTTCCTCTACAGCCTGCATGAGCTGGTGAAGCACGAACAGAACGGCCTGATCTTCAGAGACTCTGCAGAACTGGCAGAGCAGCTGAAGGTGAGAGGAACTCCTGTCCAGACTCTGAGGGTTTCTGCTTCATGAGCAGACCTGCACTGCAGAGACGTTTTAGGTTCTGTTTAGTCTAAGCAGGTTAATAAAAAGCCTAAAGTGTTCAGAGCATTTGTGATGGTTCTTCTCTCAGTCTCTCCTCTCGGAGTTTCCTCGTCCCGACGGCAGACTGGGAGCCTTCAGGAGGAACCTACAGACCACCAGGGGGCAGAGCTGGGATGAGAACTGGGACCAGAATGTTCTGCCACTCCTCACAAATCAGGGATGAACTGAAGATGCTGGATGAGACTGAAATGACATCACTACACACTGCCTCCTGGTGGTCAGTGTTGGTACTGTCCAGTTGCCTGTGAGCTGACACCGCAGAGGGGCCGCTAGTTTAAGGGAAGAGAAGCAGAACCAGAAGATGGAAGAACATTCCCGATGAAGGCGGACTTGAACCCTCATCAGAGACTCCACGCTGGACGCCGTTCAATTCCTTCTTTCCTTTGAATGTAAATAAATAATTGCACAAGTTTGTGAATAAAAATCTTTATTTGTCACCTGAAGACTTTTAGCAGCTCTATGGGGGTGGCTCTGTCGTAGGGAAAGACGTGACGCGCCGGCCCGTTCATCACCTGGTGGCTGAGGCCGGCCTTTTCTGCACACACACACACGCACACACACACACAGCGTGAGGTCACACTCGGCTACACCGCGCTGCACGCAGGACGGACGCTTTACCAAGCTGCAGCCTGAAGCCGCCGTACGTCTGCGGGTTCCTGACGGTGGAGCAGATCAGGACCAGCGGCTGCACCTCAGCGGATCGACACTGCAGGATCTTTGACAGAAGCTGCGCCAGACTTCCTGTGAGGTCAGGGTCAAACACCACGTCTGCAAGAGAGACGCAGGAAAGAGGCTTTCAGAACAAGTCTGCTTTCAATCCCAACAGGAAATGAAAACTCCTGGAGTTCCCGATTTGCCTCAGAATTATTTGACTTTAAACTTAAGCTCCAGCTCTGGAACCGTCCGATTGGGAAATGACTGACGGGCGTCTGTCCATCCAGAAAAGAGGGATCCGTCTCACCCTCTGAATGGGCCTGATGCACACCAGCAGGTCATGTGACCAACGGACTGATCCATTTTTCATGTCGGATTCTGATCTGACAACTTCTTTTGGTTTCTTCCAGAAATCTGGACGTTTTCTCAGGCGAAGCTGCAACTGCTCATATTTGAGAAAAAGTTCTGAACTCAAACGAGACCAGAAGCTGACATGAAGTTCTGAGGCTTAAAGGAGGGGGCGGGGCCTGTTGAAGATAGGCCACACCCACCACTGACAGTGAGAAAAAGCTTTGTCTGCTCTCAGCAGACCGGACGCGTGTCCTCGTGAATTCAGCGTTTGCTTTTTACGCCAACATCTGTTAGACCTGCAGCGATGACGGCGTCCGCCTCGACGGCCTGCAGCTCCTCCTCTGTGGCCGTGGTCCAGTCCAGCTGCTTCACGCTGACGGCGGGATGCGAGTCTGGGCTGAGGCCGTTCAGCCGCACGTTCTGTCTGAGCTTCTGCAGCACGGCGGGGTGACAGTCACTGAAGACGAACCGGCGTGGGCTGCAGCAGCGGCAGATGCTGATGCCGCTCATCCCAACCCCACTGCCCAGCTCCAGAACCGACCTGCGGGAAGAACGGAGCAGTCACTTCAGAGTTCTCAGCAAAACTGGCGTCTTATCCACACATCTCCCTGAAACGTTCATGAACTTTGGTTCTCCGTCTGGAAAAACCAAGACGAGAAAATGACGGTTTGGATCTCTGATCTGCAGAGAGATTTTGGTGTGAAAACGAGACCTGGACCTGGAGGGAGGCGTGTTTTAGAGACCCGAGTTTAATGGAGCACGCAGAACAGACCGACACGGAACCAGACGGAGTCTCAGATTCTCTGAGCAACTGAGGAGGAGGAGGAACCTGCCAGCGAAGAACTGCGGGTGATCCAGAGCCCACTCTGCCAGGTACAGAGCAGCTTCCCAGGTCACCAGGCCCGTGGTTCCCCCGGAGATCAGAGCCACGTTCTCCAGCAGGCTGACGAAGGCGCCGCAGGGCTGCAGAACCACAACAGAACTCAGTCCATAAAGGTTAAAGCAGAAGATTTCTCTGATCTTCATTTTCTAATCTGTTTCTAGACTCAATCTAAACGTTGTCGCTGACATGTTGGGCTTTGTGCAGAGCAGGAAAATGTCAGCAGAAACACTGAACTGATGACGGAAACGTCCACAAACGTGTGCGCTTCAGAGCAGAGCGATCGGTGGTCCAGCAGCAGCTTCATACCAGTCTGTAGCTCCTGAAGCTCTCGCTGCTCTCCTCAGCTCCCACCACCTCAGCCAGAGCCTCGTACAGCTCATCCAGGGGGTCGCAGCCCACCGCTTCCTGCTGCGCCAGCACGCACACACAAGTATGAGAACTCCCTCTGGTTTAACCATCCCTGACGTGAACAATAACGTTTTTCAGACGCCAGTTTCTGACTAAACCAACCCGTTTGATGATTTCAGAGAGGAACAGCCTCCTGTATCTGACGGAGGGGGGGAACGTCCGGCACAGAGGATGACGGCAGGTCTGCGGGGAAAAAACACATCCATGTGGGTTTTAGACCCGTCCTTCAGGCTGAACGGGCCTGCAGAGGCGCGCTGACCTGAGCCAGAAGCTCTGAGATCAACCCTGAAGATCTGCTGGTCTGCAGCTCCTCCTCCAGCGCCTGGAAGAGAGAAACATGTGAGCACAGGTGATGAGCAGCCGCAGAATGTCTGGCTCCGCCCACATTTCTCCAAAAACAAACTTCTCAAACGATCCGTGTTTCCTGGAAAAGTTTGTGTGAAATCAATCCTGCCATTTCCTCAAATGAGAACTTCCGGATCCACAAACATGACTTGTTAAAATCACATGTTGACCCAGTGCGCACGTGGGTTCGGTAGACGCGTTCATCACAGGCACGCGCGTGTCGGCGCGCGCTCTCACTCACAGTCCAGGGCTGAGCAGCCACGCGCCTCATGGCGAAGAACGACGCGCTGAATTCTCTCAACATTTCCACCGTTTTCCCGGATCTCTGCGCCATCCTCCGCTTGGATTTGTTTACTTCCTCTATACCCACAATCCACCGCAGGCATCTGTCGCTAAAGCTCCTGGGTAATGATGTTTATATAAATCCCTAATCAAAGAGCAAAATACCATAACATCTTATTAAACATTAGTTCGATTGAAATTATAAATTATTAATACTCCTGATAGAATTTTCTGAGCGTTTTCTAACACTTTAAACTCGACTTTTCAGCTTTTTCATGGAGTTCCTTTCCTTCCACTTGTTTCATTTTAACACGTTTTTGAGGTTATTTTAGGCTGTGTTATAATGATTGAAAATGAAAAGCTTAAAATCCTACAAAAACGTTGGTCTTTTTTAAATGATCTTTTAAAGTAAAATATATCTTTTCATTTTTTTACTAGGCTAATATTTAACCTTTATATATATTTAGGACTATTCTGTATTTTTATATAGGCGCTTTTATGTTTAGAGCTGAAAATACTTTTTCCAGCTTTATTACACTAAACTTACACCGGTCATCTCAACTTTTCTGTTGACCTTGAATGCCTTTATTTTGTATATAAATAAACCATTGAAGCCAAAAAAATATCAGGTTTGTCTAAAACAACTTTGATTCGTTTCTTGATAAGGAGTGTGAAGAATTAAACTTTTTTTTTTTTTTTTAACCTTATTATGATGTAAAGTCTTACCTTTGGAGCACAAAAATGAGAAAATGAGAAACAAAAATGTTTCATCTAAGAATAAATAATGATTTCGCTTTTACACTATTATAGACTTGCTCACACATTCTTATGTGATTTTCTTTTTCATAATATGCAATTTTTAAATTATTTCTTTTGCAAATTTAAATAGATATAACATTTCAATTGTGTATGTTTTCCATAATATCTTTAACCCTTCTTTAAACCTTTTTCAAATACTTCTTTCACTTTCTTTTAGCCTCTTTGGTCAACGGGTTAGTCTCTAAGTATTCATGCTTCAGGTTAGTACCAGGTGATGCATTTTTGTAGCTGCAATTGACTTGACATTTTTCATTCTAAACTGTAAAGCGGATGACTTGTGCAGAATATTTTATTATTATTAGGTTTTCCTCCCGCTCTTTTCGGGCTGTGTCACTGCAGAAGGAGATAACCTCCTGACAGTTGGGTCGACTCCTACTGAGCAACAGTGAGGTTCTGAGCCGTTCTTGTGAGTAAAAGAAACTTCTGCTCATTTTTTTCTATCTTTGTTTTAGACAAATTCTAGGAATGATGCATGACAATTTTTAAAATTCTATGCTTCTTTAGAAAATGTATAGTCATATCTCAAAATATCCCTGTGTTTGACCTCCACAAAAAAGGTTTGGATTTACAATTTAAAAAAATAATAAAAATAAAAAAAATGTGTTACCGTAATGAAAGGGATGCTGTTTGTTTCAGGTACAAGATTTAAAAGTAAAAAATAAAGGCTCACATATAAACATTTTTTACAATATGGTAATACTTGTTTTAATATGCAGTAGCATTTAATATGTTATCATTAATATCAACACAATATTATTTCATTCAGTTTTTAAATTCATACAGAAGTACAAAAATAGTCAAATTTAAAGTGTTAGACTCAGCCCCAAACATGGTTCTTAATATTAATTTGTCAACGTTTTCATTAAAAAATATTTACTGAAAAAATAACAAAAACAAATATGGAATAACACTAATTCTTTTAACAAAAACCCTCATAAACGTCTAATTAGAGAGGGAAAACGACTAATAAACAGTGAAAGTATGGATCAAGGCAACACTTTTGTAATTTAGAAAAAAATTAATTAGCAAAATATACCAAGACAAAATGTATTGTATGTATGTATGTGATTTAAAAACATCGACTTAAGTTTTTTTTTTTTTTTTTTAAACTACATTTCATTTGAAAAACTGGATTCTTGATTCACGCGGAACTTAAAGCTCTAAGCAGTTTGTGGTCGGACCACTATGAGAAACGGACTGTCAACAAAAAAATGGCGGCAGTGTCTCGTAAGCCCGAAGTCATTTCAATGAAGAATTTCACCTAAATTCCGTTTTTTCAGGTAAATAAATAATTCGCGCTCTTTTGCTGATATCATTCCAGTGATTTTATTCCACAGAAACATAAAAACACTTCAATTTCCTGCATTTTTTTTAGTATCGTTCGGAAAAACCGAATCGTCGTAAAACTGAACGAACCAGTTTTCAGCCGGAGTTCTATTTCGTGCACTCTATTTTAACTTGAAAGTTATTCCAATTTCGTTAAGGTAGCCGTCTATTGTGTGTCTCTGACATTTCTCACTAAACATAACCCAGTTTACCCTTCTGCTGTTAACGATTTAATTTCAAATCAATGTCGTACTACATGTTACTATGGCAACAGAGCGCGGACTCGATATCTGAAGGGCACGTGAGTAGGCCGCTCTCCCCATTACACCTAAAAAGCGAAAAATGTTTATTACTAGGTTTTCTTTGTGTGTTTTCTTTTGAAAAAAATGTTTTTAATTTATTTAATACTGCATATGTGATCTTGTTTTGTACATGTAGAGAAACTTAAAATAAACAACAGATGACCTCTTTTACCTTTTCTTGGTCTTTTTCTGTTCTGTCTGATTAGATTTTTTCTGTAACATTCTGTCTGTAAACTTTTAGCAAAGCTGCTTCAAAAACAGGACATTATCAGGTCATAAACCTCTTGTCTTTGTTTTTTTCCCCTCCATTATGAATAATATAATTGTTAATGTGGCCTGTCTTTTGTTTTTTGGTCAGTCAGTTGTTTTAAAGTTTCACAAAGCATACATTTAATCTGTTTTATCTGGACTGATCACCTCTTTAAGTGTTATTTGTATAAAAATGATATAACTTTGTTTTTATGATGCTCTTATTGTGATAATGCTTCACTTCCTGTAACTGCAGAACTGCTGGATGCTGATCTGCAGGCGCCATGGTGGTAAAGATCTTCTTCCCGCAGTGCTGTAACCGGGCAGACAGCGGGTTACTGGTGGGTCGCTGGATCCCTGGACATGACTCGGCGGTGGTTTTGGCGGTCATTCATTACCCATTCATCCCTGCTCAGGTCAAGCAGTACATCCAGCAGGTCAGTGCGGCTGCAGACCCCTCTAGTGTCAGAATGTTGTAGAGGATTATGTTAGAATCCACAGAGCCCCTGTGTGAATTTGTCTGAAATAATCAATTGAATTAATAAAAAAAGCTTCACAGAAGCCACAACGTTTTGCCCCTGAGTCTTCTTCTCATACTGACAGATCCAGAGGCAGAGTGGGGAGGAGCTGTCGGTGCTGGGCTCCTGGAGTTTACCGAAAGAAGGTCAGGAGAGCATGGAGAGCTTCCTCAGGGATCTGAGCACCATCTTCCCACAGGAACGCTGGCTTCAGATCAGCCGCACGATGGGAAAGATGGGCTTCACCTGTGAGATCCTCAACCGGAATCAGAGTCAGTTCTATTCCTGATTTTTAGGCTTCAAACTCTGATCTGATGGAGAAGAATGACTGTCAAATAAAGATCTCACCGTTTCAATCAGGCTTTGAGAAATGTTCTTTTTACATTTTCAAAATAAAATATCTTCAGTTTAATTCCAAAGTAATGGATAGCCAAACTGAGAACCTCTTCTTTCCTTTGAAGGAGCTGCTGAGAAGGAGAAGGAAAAGCAGAGCAGGCTTGAGGAAGGTGGTGAGGGAGAGGAGGATGAGAAGAAGGTTGTCTTTGTTCACTACGAGCAAAGGAAAGTGATGCTGTCTCAGCTTCACCCCGTCCAGGCGGAGGACACCAAATCAGCAGCGGTTTCTGAGCTGAGACAGGTATGGTCAGAGCCGCAGCTCCACCATCTTCATCCTGCTTTAAGCAGCTCCTCTTCCTCCTCCACAGGTGTTCCAGACGGTGGCACGCAGCCAGCCTCTCTTCTTCCTGGACAGGTACGACGACGGGCCGCTGAGGTCGACCCACTGGCAGACGGAGGGCCGGGAGGGCAGCATCCTGGTGGAGCTGCTGAAGCGAGCGTCTGTGCCGCTCTGTCTGATCCTCAGCTGGCTGCTGTCCATCTGGACGCGGTTCTGCCGCCTTCGGTGAGAGCATGCAGTGTTGGGTCGCTCAACAGAACCCATCGTGGGCTTCATTTGTCCTTCCGTTGTGTTTATAAAAGTCAGAATGGCTGCAGATGTTTGAGTTTATGTTTCTAGTGCGATGGCTTCTCCAGGGTGTTTTTGGAAAACTCTTTGTAACACAGTCATGAAAAACAAAGGTCCTGTTTGCTCCGATGTCTCATGTCTCCATTTTGGCTGCAGCAGAAAAGTCACCTCAAACTTTACACTGATGTTGGTAAAACCTCTCGGCTTTGAGAAGATGCTGGGCAGATGTGGTATTTACTGGTTCCGTGTGATCTAGAATCCTGCTGTTTCTGCTGCAAAGACAACACAAATCATTCTGGAAAGTTCTGACTCTTCTGTCGGTCCCGCAGGATCTTCAGGATCTTCCCGTTGAGCTTCCTGTCCTCCAAACTGTCCACCTGCGTCCAGCTGAGCTACAGAACCGAGCACATGCGGTGGATCAGCTCTCCGAAGGCAGCCAGCGGTCACTCTGAGTTCATGAGGTGAGTTGTTTGTGACCCTCAGCAGAAGCGAAACTTCCTGTAGTGACGCCTCCTCATCCACAGGAAGGCCAACATGGTGGTGTCTTTGCTGGTGGACGTGGCGCTCGGCATCCTCCTGATGTCGTGGCTCTACAGAGACGAGCACGTCGCCATGCTGGCCAATGCACTCGTACCTGCAGCTGACGTGAGTGAAGAGTGTTTCCCACAGACAGAACCGATCCCAGAACCTCCACGTTTTGGCAGAAGAAGATCTGAATGACTGTTTGAGCCGAGTGTCAGATGTTCTTCATCACCCTCTCCTCTTCCTCAGCGTGTGGCCACAGAGCTGGAGCAGCTGCTGCAGTGGCTGATGGGAGCTCCAGCAGGACTCAAAATGAACCGGGCCCTGGACCAGGTTTTGGGCCGCTTCTTCCTTTACCACATTCACCTGTGGATCAGTGAGTGACAGCTCAGAAAGTCCTGGTTCTGTGGTTCTGCTGCTGAGAGCGTCACGTCTCCCTGCAGGTTACATCCACCTGCTGTCCCCGTTCGTAGAGCAGATCCTGTGGTACGGCGGCCTGGCGGCCAGCCTGGGCCTCACCTTCGCGCTCTCGCTGCTCTCTGACATGGTGGCGCTGCTCACCTTCCACATCTACTGCTTCTACGTGTATGGAGCCAGGTATTTCCCGCTGACATCAGAGCTGCAAGAATTCTCAAAGATAATGTAGTGACCCGATCAGAAACTGTGATGCTGGATGGATGATCTGCAGTCAGAGGAAGCTGCCGTCTTTGACCGAAACCAGCAGTTATGAACGGAAAACGGAGGGAATTCTGAATCAAAGCTTTTGCTTTTAAACTGAACTCATAAAATGCAAAAACATTCTTTACTCAAAGAGTTGATGGAACTAGAAGTAATAGGAAAATGGGGGGAGCCACAAAGGTGACCTCCTGCTTCGTTTTTTTCTGGTAAAACTTCTTTCTTAAATCAATAAAAGAAAGTGGATCCTGATGAAAAAGGTGTTTTAACACGTTCTGGCATTTTTCTAATAACGGAGGACATTAATGAGGAAAATTATCATTACAATTATTTCTGAATATTTCTTTTATTCAAATGTTTGTGACTCAGAAACAGACGAAAAATGTGAAAAAATCGCATTTGTGATGTAGAAAATACACTGGGCGGGGCCACAAGCTTCCTGCTCCGCCCCATTCTGATGCAGACAAACAGATCCATGAACGTCTTTGTTTTCCTCGTCTGATTGGGAATCTGGATCAGAACTGTCCAGCTGGATAGCTCTGATGTTGCTCGTTATTTTTGTTGCACCACTAATTTAGGTTGAGGGTGTGAGGGGCTGTAAGCTAGCTGGGGAGAGTGTAAACAAAAATCTGGGCTCAAATGATTTTCCTCCCGCGAGTGAGTTTTAAAGAGAAGATCCATTAGTCCAGAAAAGTTTCTCCCAAAGCAGACACGGATGTTTGTTTGTCAGGCTGTACTGCATGAAGATCTACGGCCTGTCGTCCCTCTGGAGGCTCTTCAGGGGGAAGAAGTGGAACGTCCTGCGGCAGAGGGTGGACTCCTGCTCCTACGACCTGGACCAGGTGAATCCAATCAAACCTCTTTGGTGAAGCAGTTTATGTTTCTGAGCTGAAAATCTCTAAACAAAGTGTTCGGTTTTTGTGAGTCCAGCTCTTCATCGGGACGCTGCTCTTCACCATCCTGCTCTTCCTCCTGCCCACCACGGCGCTCTACTACCTGGTCTTCACTCTGGTGAGATGAACCCCTTCTGACACCCCCACAAAAATCTAGGACTACTTTGTTTATGACCCCCACGTGTCCCCGTGCAGCTGCGCCTGGGGGTGGTGCTGTTCCAGGGCGTCCTCCACCTCAGCGTGGACTTCATCAACTCCTTCCCGCTGTTCGCTTTGGGCCTGCGCATCTGTCGGCCCTACAGACTGGCAGGTAACCCCCCCATTCTACTGGGAAAAACCCATGAGGATTGTACCGCAGCCTAATGACAGATTATATACATGACATTATGAGTAGTGATTGATACTCAATAAGAAAGTAATCAGATTACTTTAAAGCTCCATGCAAAAACTTCTGGTGAAACATTTCAGAACAACTCAAACTCATGACTGAGCGCCCCCCCCCCTGGACCAAGACGTTCTGTCCATGATAGGAATGAACAAGACATCTGTGTTTGTGTTTCAGAGGGCGTGAAGTTCAGGGTTCTATGTGAGGAGCCAGGCTCCGCCCTCCACCTGCTGATGGAGGTGAGCTCACATTCCCTCACCTTTGGTCTGGCCGCAGCTTCTTCTTCACCAGGCTGCGTCCTTCTCCACAGATCAACCCTCTGAGCTGCAGCTCTGTGGTCCAGACGTACCGCACCCCCACCTACAGCTGCTACCCCAGAGACTCGTGGGTGGCGTTGGTCAAGAAGCTGTTTGTCGGGGAGCTGGTGTATCCATGGAGACACAAAAGCACCAAAGCTGACTGAGGACTGAGCCAAGAACAAGCAGCTGCTGAATTTTACCCTTAAAAACATGAACTTTTCTATTTAAATGTGATGCGTTTGTTTGGACCACATCAGTGAAATGACTTACATTTTTAGGTTTCACTGATTCTAACAGCAGGTAGATTCAGATGAAAAAAATCTTTAGTCTTTTTATACATTTTAATAAATCTATATAACAAGATTTATCTTGTAAAATATAAAACTCCTTTGGCACAAGTAGAAAATGTCATTTTTTGTGATAAATAATGAAACTTCACTGTTTCATATTATATTTAACAGTAAAATGAATTCCGTTTTAAACTTGACTTGAGCTGTGTTGAAATTCCCTCACTTCTCCCTATAACCCCTTAAACTATATAGAGCAGGACTATCCAGGTCCTGGACTGGAAGAATTTCAGACACCATGCTACTTTCCTGTGTCGGCTGTCTTCAGACTGGACACATTTGGTTGGCTTAAAGTGAACCAGAGTTTGTTTCTCCCAATAATCCGTAGCAAGTTTTCAGTCTGAATACACTCTTAGATACCAAATACGAGGTCATCCATTTCCCAAAGTAAAACATAAATACCGGTATGAACATTTTATTAAGACTACTTATGAACTACTGTGTTCTGATGAGGAAAACTGGGCTGAATTAAAAAATACATTTTTCTGCATTGTGTGCTAATCT
This sequence comes from Oryzias woworae, assembly GCA_016861445.1. NCBI lineage: Eukaryota > Metazoa > Chordata > Actinopteri > Beloniformes > Adrianichthyidae > Oryzias > Oryzias woworae. The sequence continues at coordinate 46,040 of BOLG01001542.1, forward strand.
AACGATCATTATTGTCAAGCATCGGGACGTTTCTAGGCACTGGATTTTAGGACTGTAGGTTAAGTGTACATGAGAACTCCTACACATATATCTAGTCAATGATTCCCCCGCAGAAAGGTGAAGCCTGAAGCCCATAGCAGTGCAGTAAGTGAGGGAATTCGGACGCAGCCCAACATTTTCACTTTGGGGACGTTAGTTGGCCTAAAAAATGTTGAATTTGAAATTGAACTTTTGGGTTGTCTAGTGTTTGCTCTTACAGCTCTATAGAAAAATGAACAAAGTTGTTTTCTTACTTTTTTTACTTTTACTTGTAGTAGATTCTTTATGATGAATTAAAAGACTCGATGGTAGAAACGGAACTGCACCACAGCTGCTTTTATTGTGAAGGGGGGAGGAGCTTTGAGCACGTGGGCTGGATCAGGTGCTGCTGATTACGATTCCATGAGAGACGCGAGAAAAGGAGGCAGCAGGTGAGTTCCTGCCGTTTTCCTGAAGGATCTTTGGTTTTTCTGAAGAAGTTTGACGCTTGAACTTCTTCTGCTTTTGCTTTGATGACTAAATCCTGAAGTCAGGTGAGGTCAGGTGAGGTCAGGTGAGGTCAGGTGAGGTCAGGTGAGGTCAGGTGACGCGGATTCACAAAGTGAAAGCGTGCAACCCTTTGAGTTTACGTTTTCACTTTCATTTTTTGTAGTTTTTTTTCCTGAAAGAACTTTCTGTTTTACGGTGGATATTCTTCCACAAACCTTTTTTATAAATCTTTTCATGAGAATGTAATGTAAACATTTATATTGACATACAGTCACTGACTTGTTTGAGGCGTTAATGTTCCTAAATCAGCTTTCAAAATAAGAGACCCAAACCCCTTGTCCTCCCAAACCCATTTTTCCAGCTGATAATGGAAATTATGAATTTATTTTGTTCATTTTCTTGGTAAATGATTTATCGTAGGCCTATGTCTTGGAGGAAAAACAAAACATTAAAAGTGAAACACCTACTTTAGGGCATCTTTAACCAGAAGAGGCCTTTAAAACTGCTCATGTGATGGAGGCTGAAGCGACGGTTTGTCCTCCTCATCTCTCACAACGTCTCAAACCTGCAGAGAAGGATCATACAGCTGCTGGGGGAACCCAGCGTGACCCCCACACTACCATGAAGAGGCTCTGATGAGTGAATGTTTAATACGTGACATTTTCTGCAGAATCAAAACTGACTGGAAAACAATGGTCAAACACTGGCAATAGACTTATATTTTTATTTGTGATTTTAGCACACATTTAAGAATAGAACTATTTGGACGTAATTTTCTAAATGGGTGCTGAACTTTTTTAGTGGTCTTTCAGACTTGGAGGAAGGGTTAGGTTAATACGAGTGACCAACAACATTTATCCTTGGATCCACTTATAATACCTGCAGGCTATGCAGCAGTGTGCATGTTGGCTGCACGTATTACGTCAGCTTTTACTCACGCATACATATGTGTGAATAGCATCAGCCTCAGTTTAAAGCAGGCAGTAAATGTTAACATATTACATCAGTAGAAATAATCTGTGTTTGAAGGACTGAGACAGCCTTCAGCTTGTTCTTTTCTTTTTCTGAGAAGCTGTTAAACGGAGATGACTGGTGCTGTTGATGAAGAGGAGTCTTCAGCCTCCGTCTGTGGGAGTCTGTGGGAGCCACGGGAAGACGTCGGTGCAAAACCTGAACAGTTGTCTGTAATGTAAGAGAGCGTTGTTGCTGTGACCTGACGGGGTTCAGCAGTGTGATCATCAGCTCAGACACAAACCTCTGAGGCCTGGTGTGACGGTCACCGCAGTGACAGCTTTACTTTCAGACACTTGTTCCAGAGCTGAGCGCCGCTGTGTTTGCAGGCGGCGCTTTCTGAAAAGATTCCTGAAGAGAGGAGACGCTCCGAAAAACCTGCAACCGAGCTCAGAGTCCAGACCTGAAGACACCGACATGAAGTGAGTGTTGACTTTCCCTGAAAGGACTGACCGCTGTGTGACTGACCGCTGTGAGACCGACCGCTGTGAGACCGACCGCTGTGAGACCGACCGCTGTGAGACTGACCGCTGTGTGACTGACCGCTGTGTGACTGACCGCTGTGAGACCGACCGCTGTGAGACCGACCGCTGTGAGACCGATCGCTGTGAGACTGACCGCTGTGAGACTGACCGCTGTGTGACTGACCGCTGTGAGACTGACCGCTGTGAGACCGATCGCTGTGAGGACCGATCGCTGTGAGACCGACCGCTGTGAGACTGACCGCTGTGAGACTGACCGCTGTGTGACTGACCGCTGTGTGACTGACCGCTGTGAGACCGACCGCTGTGAGACCGACCGCTGTGAGACCGATCGCTGTGAGACCGATCGCTGTGAGACCGACCGCTGTGAGACCGATCGCTGTGAGACCGATCGCTGTGAGACTTGACCGCTGTGAGACTGACCGCTGTGTGACCTGACCGCTGTGTGACTGACCGCTGTGTGACTGACCGCTGTGTGACCGACCGCTGTGTGACCGACCGCTGTGAGACCGACCGCTGTGAGACCGACCGCTGTGAGACCGACCGCTGTGAGACTGACCGCTGTGTGACTGACCGCTGTGTGACTGACCGCTGTGTGACTGACCGCTGTGAGACCGACCGCTGTGAGACTGACCGCTGTGAGACTGACCGCTGTGTGACTGACCGCTGTGGTGACCGACCGCTGTGAGACCGACCGCTGTGAGACTGACCGCTGTGTGACTGACCGCTGTGTGACTGACCGCTGTGTGACTGACAGCTGTGAGACCGACCGCTGTGAGACCGACCGCTGTGAGACCGACCGCTGTGAGACTGAACGCGCTGTGAGACTGACCGCTGTGTGACTGACCGCTGTGTGACTGACCGCTGTGAGACCGACCGCGTGTGAGACCGACCGCTGTGAGACCGACCCGCTGTGAGACTGACCGCTGTGTGACTGACAGCTGTGAGACTGACAGCTGTGAGACTGACCGCTGTGTGACTGACAGTTGTGAGACACGACCGCTGTGAGACTGACCGCTGTGTGACCGACCGCTGTGTGACCGACCGCTGTGAGACTAGACCGCTGTGGAGACCCGACCGCTGTGAGACCGAACGCTGTGAGACTGACCGCTGTGTGACTGACCGCTGTGTCAAAAAGAGTCAAGTTCCTATGGCAACTACTGCGGCCAGTCATGAGTGACCTTGTTTGAAGTCTACATCCCTTCCACTAAAAGCGGCTCAGGTAAATCTGTCAATCAAATATTCAAGGTGAGGCCAGTGGGCGTCACATGCTTTAACTGAGGCATCCGATTGGTCCGTTTATAACTTGCGATAAATAAAAAAAAAAATCATTAAAAAAAAGAGGATTAGGAGGAAGATGTTAAAAATGAATCAGAGCAAGAATGGAAATTCTGACCAATAGAATGAGTAACAACTGTCTGTTTCTCTATAGAAGTCTTTGGGATTTAGGCTTCTTGGAACCAGCAGGTACTTCCTGTTTGGAATACCAGGGGAGGGTTCACTTAGTCCAGTTTTCATATACAGTCAATGCTCTCTATGCACCCACAAGCCTCTCTTCTTTCTTTTATTGATGACTGGCAAGCCAATGAAAATGGAAATCTGCAGTCGGATCATTTTGGTCTGACGGTTTAAAGGAAGTTTGGTTAGTGGAGCTGGAATCCTCTTTTGCTGGTTGGAATGTGCTCACTGAGGTCTTGATATCTCATGTTTGGAAACAGTCCTATCAGCTTTGGGGTCACAGCATCAAGTGCGTTCTAAGACTTTCGAGTTCTCTCCTGCAAAGCAGCAATGATCTGTTTGGGTTTGTTTGTTTCTGGACAGCGAGAAATGCTGTTCTTTCCAATCAAGCTACGACTCTCAGAGCAGCGACCAGTCCAATCAACTGCGGCCAAACTTCAGCGCTGACCCCGAACTGTCGAGCACAAAGTAAGACACGGCTTCTGTTCTCCAGTCCGTTTTCAAATCTGATGATCAAATCTCATCATCTGATTGGAGAAGCAGCAGGACAGTACCCCCCCGGTTTAAGCATTACACTTCTTACAAGGATGAGGTGATCTGTTTGTTTGCAGGAATCAGATGCAGGAACTGGAGGAAGACTACTAGACTTTGAGTGGGAGGAAGATGATTATTACAGAATTTAAAGCCTCCACTGCCGCAGGACAACGCGGACGCCGTTACTGACCACAGACTGGAGGGAGTTTGTAGATGTGGTGAACTGAACCCCGTCCTCTTTGGTTTGTGTTCAGCTGCTCTTTATTCTGCAACAACAGCTGGAGTGGGAGGAAAAAGATGCCGGTGACAAGAGAAAAAACGGGAAACTGTCACCAAAGAACTCAAACTGAAGCATCATTTTTGTTTTGGACGCGAGTTTGACCAGAAAAGAAGAGCTGTGGAGATCTGTGATGTATGTTTATGTTCTTCAGAATTTCATTTTCATTGTATTTTCATTTGTGTTTCTTCTGTTTGATGTGGGTGTTCTGCTGACTTCTGGGTCGAGTCATCGCTGAAACAGATCTGGATCTCAATGGGGCTTTGGTTCAATAAACTAGACCAGTTTGTTCTGAACTCTGTAACGTTTACAGGACCTCCTCATTCATTTGGATGCTCATATTAAAGACAGTCATATTCTCCACTGTGGTGAAGGATGCTGGGAGTTCATAGCACGTCTGCAGACGGGCTGCAGTCTGCAGACCTCAACAACTCAAACTGATTCTGTGACTTTCTGCTTTTCATCAATTTGGATGTAATTTGTTTTATTTTGAACAATCATGAAAGAATGCACAAAACAGGAATGTTTTGAGTTTTTTAAATCTAAATCTTAGCAACAAATTATCACTAAATTTACATAAAGCAAAAAGTGATATTTAGCAGCCATAAGGGAAAGTTTAACAACAAACATGAATGGGATGCCAACAGAAAATGAACAAAACACGTTTTTATAAACTCAGCTTTCCCCTGTTCAAACATGTTTTACATTAATACTGTCATCTTCAAGTAACAAACACATTGAATTCTAATGACGAACATGTTGGAAACAAATGTAAATAAAGTGGTAATAACTGGAGTGAATTTCTTTGGGTTAAAAGTGTTGCAGGCGGGATCATGGCTGCAGGAAGCTCAGTGTCTCATTCTCAGATTACAGGGAAGTGGCGTGATTTCCTCTGTAGGGGCGGGGCTACAGACAGACAAACCTTCAGTGGGTTTGTATTTTTCAGAGACAACATCCAGAGGGTTTGAGTTCTCCCGGGCCACGGCGCCGTCTGCTCCTTTAACGAGCTGTTGGGGAACTTTGGAGTTTGGTCTGTTGTGTCACAGCTGCTGCCTCAGATCTCACACTGACGATGAGCGCTTCAGATCTGCTGCAGGTGTCAGAGGAGGTTCTGGATGAGCTGGACCTGTACAAACACGAAACCACAGCAGAACGTCGGCAGAGACTGATCCCAGCTGTCAGGAGGTGCAGGAGGGCTCGGTGAGGAGGTGTTGACTCTCTTTTGGGTTGGTTGGTGTTACACAGGAAGTGATTGTGAAATCAACACTTTGTTTTTATGCTGAACAAGCGGAACAGCTCCAACACCCGCCATGCTCTGAATCGCTGCAGTTAATCAGGTCTTAGTGATCCAGACGTGCTCATGTCAGCATCACATCACACAGCAGTCGGACGTAGAGCAACACTTCAGGATGTTTTCACAGGTGAAGGTGATCTGATCTTCTGCTACATGAACCTTTCTCACGGCAGAATCGGTGGCTGTGAGCTCTCAGACGCTCACTGGGAGGTGGTAGCCTCTGCTCTGAAGTCCATCCCATCCCACCTGACAGAGCTGGACCTGAGCGACAACAAGCTACAGGATCCATCAGTGATGCTTCTGTCTTCTGGGCTGCAGAGTCCAAACTGCAGACTGCAGGTTCTGAGGTCAGAACACAAGCATGACTCTTGTTCTGCAGATTTCACGGGTTTTAGCTGTTCTCTGAAGTCGAGTAAAAGAGCAGAGTCCAGGTGATGTTAGCTTTCACGGCTCTCAAAGATCCTGATCTGGAGGAAGAACAAGAGTCCTTTGAATCCCAGAGGAAGGTCCAGAGGACGTCTGCTGTCCGACCATAACAGCAGACGTCCTCACAGAATCAGAACTCTGTCCATCAGACACATTCGTGAACACACACTTGCATCTGTTCTCTTCTGGACTCAGGATGAGGAACTGCAATCTGTCAGAACTCAACTGTTCTGACCTGACCTCTGCTCTGGCGTCCAACCCGTCTCACCTGACAGAACTGGACCTGAGCGGAAACAAGCTGCAGGATCCAGGAGTTCTTTTTCTGTGTGGTTTTCTGCATAATCCGGAGCTCAAGCTGCAGACTCTCAGGTCAGACTCCACCTCTGTGGAGAAGGACGTTCTCTTCTGGGGTTTACAGAACTTCTGCTTGTATGACTCTGTGGTTGGAGCATTAAATGGACTCACAAACCTTTTCATCTTTAGCTCATTTCTTTCCTCTTGGATTTAGACTGGGTGAATGTGGTTTGTCGGAGCTCAGCTGTTCTGCTTTGGGCTTGGCTCTGAGGTCCAACCCGTCTCACCTGACAGAACTGGACCTGAGCTACAACTGGGATCTGCAGGATCCAGGAGTTCTTCATCTGTGTGGTTTTCTGCAGAGTCCAGACTGCCGGCTGCAGAGACTTCGGTCAGTTCTGTGCCGGATCCATCACTCATTGATCTTCAGACAGAACCTCCACTGATCCACATGACCAAACCTTCACATCCAACAAACATTGAAGTGACTGACATGAAGATCAGAGCTGATCTGACCACACGCTGTATTCTGGACTCAGGATGAGGAACTGCAGTCTGTTGGAGCTCAGCTGTGCTGCTCTGGCCTCTGCTCTGACGTCCAACCCGTCTCACCTGACAGAACTGGACCTGAGTGGAAACGAGCTGCAGGATCCAGGAGTTCTTCATCTGTGTGGTTTTCTGCAGAATCCAGGCTGCAGGCTGCAGACTCTGAGGTGAGCTGATGCACATGCAGCCTTAGTTTGAGCTTTTGTTCTGAAACATCAGAAAATGGTTCTGGCTTCATTTCCCGTCCTTCCCATCTGCACCCTACGCTGTTCCAGTCTGAACTCTGACCTTAAAGATCTGTTTTTTGCTGGTTTCAGGTTAAACGCCTGCAGTCTGTCGGAGCTCAGCTGTGCTGCTCTGGCCTCTGCTCTGACGTCCAACCCGTCCCACCTGACAGAACTGGAGCTGCGGGGCAACAACGACCTGCAGGACTCAGGAGTTCAGCACTTGTGTGGTTTTCTGCAGAGGCCAGACTGCAGGCTGCAGACTCTGAGGTCACTTTCTCCTGCTGGGGTTCTTTTATGTTTCAGAACAGAAGCTTGTTGTCCTTTTGACCGTCTTTGTTATTTATTCTCCCATAAATGTCATAGTAGATCCAGAATCTGCAGAAGGGTCCTATGTTAGCATCTGAGTGCAGATGATCCTTCGATGATGAAGCTGTCGTGCAACTCTGACCTTTGTCTGATTCCACTTTTCCCTCTACATTCAGGTTATGGAGTTGTGGTCTGTCAGAGGTCAGCTGTGCGGTTCTGCTCTGGACTCTGAAGTCCAACTCGTCTCACCTGACAGAACTGGACCTGAGATTCAACAATCTGGAGGATGCAGACGTTTATGAGCTGAAGGATCTGGTGGAGAGTCCAAACTTCCACCTGCAGACTCTGAGGTCAGTCCGGCAAGTGTTTCCTGCTTCTTCATTGGCTCACTGAGCTAACGCCAACTGTGACAGGAAGCTGCATCGAAGGCTGATGACGAGGAAGCTCTTCTCCATCTCACAACCTCCTCTTTCTTTTCTCCACAGATGGAAGTGATTGGTTGGGATCAGCCATACGGGCAGCTGGGTATTTGTGGGTCCAAGGCGTGTGCAGCTCGTGGACGTGGCACACTTGCAGGGCACCGCATTAGCATGCATGCTGGTTCCTAAACAGAGCAGCCTTAGTAAAAAAAATAAAACCTCACCTACTGCAGGGTACGCAGTGGGTGAGGTGCATCATGGGAGTAAGTGCTTCAGCTTTTTTATGAGAGACTGTTAGACTTCATTGGTTTGAAAACCAGTGAATATAACCGCTGGCATTTCAAACGCATGTCTGTGTTAACGTTCAACTCCATTTGTTTACCGTGTGTTTTTTTCCTACTGAATCTTTGTGTTTTGAGCCCGAGACACAGAAAAATCTGTTTTTCTTCAACGTTATTAAAAGGGAAAAACCAGGTTATCAAATGGTTGTTCTAGTGGCTGATGGGAGGGCTGCCTGTGCGTCGCTAACGCTGCAGCGGCTTTCTCAAGCAAATGTCCTGCAGCTTTACTTTTTAAATGAACCAGTAAGAATCTTTAGTGACAGATAAAACAAGGAAAATGACATTAAAAAGGAGTTAAAATGGCATAAATGTAGTCTCAACATATATGTTCTACATCTACAATGGAGGCAGTATCCGCCTTTTTATAATACTATGAAAACAACGGTACAGGCGATGACTGGGACGTTATTGGATTTAAAATAAGCTGGAAAAGGCCTTCTCAGACGGCATTAAGGAAGTCTGCTGCCATTGGCTACCCCAAATCTGTCAATCAAATGCCTCAGACATTAGAACAGTTAGATATACCTAGATACACCCTACCACAATGGCTTAGTTCCAGCTCCAATCAAATGAAGGCAATATAGTCGGCATGTTTCTGTGGTACAGATGCCACTGTGTTGGAGCCAGTGATTGGTCCAAGTTGGTCTGAGTTCTTATTTCTACGGCAAGCACTCTCACCGATCTGGAGTGAGTTTGTTGGAAGGACACACCCCTACCACTTGATCTCGACAGATCAAGATTGGTCAGTTTACAACTTGAATAACTTGCAATAAAGAAAAAAAATATCATAAAACAAGTATTAGCGAAAAGATGAAAGGAGTCAGAGCGAGAATGGTTATTCTGACCAATAGAATGACAGAGTCACAGCTGTTTATTTCTCTATCAAAGCCAATGGGATTTTGGATCAGTGGAGCCACCAGGTACTTTGTTTGGAACACCAGGGAGATGAAGTCACTCAGTCCAGGTCTCTACATACAGTCAATGGACTTACACACAGATCAGTTTGTCTGCAAGTAGATGCATCAGAATGGAGCGGAGCAGGGAGCTTGTGACCCCGCCCGGAGTGTTTTCTACGTCACAAATAGGATATTTTTCAAACAGCATTTTTCACAACGATTGGAATAAAGAAACACAGAAATAAGCTTAATTTACTTTATTGGCTATATGTCCATCATCAGAAAAATGTCACAAGAACATGTTAAAAACACCACTTTCATCAGAGTTTTCAATTAATGAAAATGGAAGTCTTACATGAACTATCTCCCTTATTTTTATTGTTATTTCAAAGCTTTGCGGACAGAAAAAGCTTCTTCAACGCTACTCTCATTTCAATCACAGCAGTGATTTTATTTTGAAGTTCCGGACCGGAAGTGGTGCTGCCTGCTCGCCCGCAGCCTCAGCTGAAGTCCTCGGTGCTCGTGCACGGCTGCATCATGACAGCGCGCACCGACACCAACTGCCAGCACGGACGCCCTCCTCCCCCGCGCGCGCTCCGTGCTACGCGCGCTCAGGTGAGTCCGCGTGTCTTCTGCGGCTCTGTCCTTGTCTGCAGCTGCAGCGCGCGGACTGCAGGTGCGCCAGGTTACCTGGAGTCTGAAGTTCAGCATCTGCAGTGAAGCGCAGAGCGCCGCCGCAGCGCGTGCGCGTTGACACTTTCATCCAGTTCGGTTGTTCCGCGGATCCCGGCAGGAGCTTTTACCTCCAAACACATGACGTGTGTAGAAACAGAGCGGTTCCGGTCAGGATCTGGATGGAGCTGTGAAGTCCCGTAGTATCAGGATCCTTGTTCAAGGACAAAACCTCCTCCAGATGGAGAGATGGGACAGCTGAGGAGGAGGAGGAACCTGCAAGAAGACCTTCACCAGCTGATGCAGCTTCTGCTCTCCGATTCCTCCTCTGAACTGTGAAGCTGCAGATCCCAGAATTCCAGCTGAAAACTGCAAACCATGAAAGTCTGAAGGAGAAAGTTCTTCAGCGTCTGAAGGGTTAACGTTCAGACCAAGATCCAGGTGACCTTTCAGTTCCGCCAATCCTGGGCTCTCGTTTCAGTTCACAGACCAAAGGCTCCGTTTCACAAACTTTAGGAAAAACTCTGGAATCCTAAAAGAATTTCTCAAATCAAATTCCAGTCTTTTCAGAGTTTCAAGCAGGTGGAGATGGTCCGGAGGTGCCTCTCACGGAACAAAGGTTTTCATTTCATTTTCTAGACATTCCAGTTTTCTCTCTCTGCAGTTTTTCCAAACTCTACTGCTGCAGACATCTATCAGGAGGTTTCAATGTGGAGAGCTCTCACTGGAGTCTTCACATGATTCTGCCTCAGTCATGACCTTTATGTTTCAGAGCCCTGCCATATGAACCTGCTGCATTATGGGAAGCTCGTCGTCCTCCTCCTTCCTGGTTGATAAGACCGACAGGGATGGTCCTCCTCGGGGAGGAGCTCTGCCTCCCTCCCCCAACATGGGATGTCTGAGGAGCAGCCAAAGCACCTTTATCCCACGACAGATCGCTGGGCGGCATCGAGAGCGCAGGTGAGACACAAAGACAGAGGCGGAGTCTGTTCTAGAGCACGGAGAGAGGCGGAGTCTGTTCTAGAGCACGGAGAGAGGCGGAGTCTGTTCTAGAGCACGGAGAGAGGCGGAGTCTGTTCTAGAGCACGGAGAGAGGCGGAGTCTGTTCTAGAGCACGGAGAGAGGCGGAGTCTGTTCTAGAATATGGAGAGAGGCGGAGTCTGTTCTAGAGCACGGAGAGAGGCGGAGTCTGTTCTAGAGCACGGAGAGAGGCGGAGTCTGTTCTAGAGCACGGAGAGAGGCGGAGTCTGTTCTAGAATATAGGGGAGAGGGGGAGTCTGTTCTAGAATATGGAGAGAGGCGGAGTCTGTTCTTGAATATGGAGAGAGGCGGAGTCTGTTCTAGAGCACGGAGAGAGGTGGAGTCTGTTCTAGAATATGGAGAGAGGCGGAGTCTGTTCTAGAATATGGAGAGAGGCGGAGTCTGTTCTAGAGCACGGAGAGAGGCGGAGTCTGTTCTAGAATATGGAGAGAGGCGGAGTCTGTTCTAGAGCACGGAGAGAGGCGGAGTCTGTTCTAGAGCACGGAGAGAGGCGGAGTCTGTTCTAGAGCACGGAGAGAGGCAGAGTCTGTTCTAGAGCACGGAGAGAGGCGGAGTCTGTTCTAGAGCACGGAGAGAGGCGGAGTCTGTTCTAGAGCACGGAGAGAGGCGGAGTCTGTTCTAGAGCACGGAGAGAGGCGGAGTCTGTTCTAGAATATGGAGAGAGGCGGAGTCTGTTCTAGAATATGGAGAGAGGCCGAGTCTGTTCTAGAGCACGGAGAGAGGCGGAGTCTGTTCTAGAATATGGAGAGAGGCGGATTCTGTTCTAGAATATGGAGAGAGGCGGAGTCTGTTCTAGAGCACGGAGAGAGACGGAGTCTGTTCTAGAGCATGGAGAGAGGCGGAGTCTGTTCTAGAGCACGGAGAGAGGCGGAGTCTGTTCTAGAATATGGAGAGAGGCGGATTCTGTTCTAGAATATGGAGAGAGGCGGAGTCTGTTCTAGAGCACGGAGAGAGACGGAGTCTGTTCTAGAATATGGAGAGAGGCGGAGTCTGTTCTAGAGCACGGAGAGAGGCGGAGTCTGTTCTAGAATATGGAGAGAGGCGGAGTCTGTTCTAGAGCACGGAGAGAGGCGGAGTCTGTTCTAGAGCAACGGAGAGAGGCGGAGTCTGTTCTAGAGCACGGAGAGAGGCGGAGTCTGTTCTAGAATATGGAGAGAGGCGGAGTCTGTTTCTAGAGCACGGAGAGAGGCGGAGTCTGTTCTAGAGCACGGAGAGAGGCGGAGTCTGTTCTAGAGCACGGAGAGAGGCGGAGTCTGTTCTAGAGCACGGAGAGAGGCGGAGTCTGTTCTAGAAGCACGGAGAGAGGCGGAGTCTGTTCTAGAGCACGGAGAGAGCGGAGTCTGTTCTAGAAATGGAGAGAGGCGGAGTCTGTTCTAGAGCATGGAGAGAGGCGGAGTCTGTTCTAGAGCACGGAGAGAGGCGGAGTCTGTTCTAGAGCACGGAGAGAGGCGGAGTCTGTTCTAGAGCACGGAGAGAGGCGGAGTCTGTTCTAGAATAGGGGAGAGGGGGAGTCTGTTCTAGAATTGGAGAGAGGCGGAGTCTGTTCTTGAATATGGAGAGAGGCGGAGTCTGTTCTAGAGCACGGAGAGAGAGTCTGTTCTAGAATATGGAGAGAGGCGGAGTCTGTTCTAGAATATGGAGAGAGGCGGAGTCTGTTCTAGAGCACGGAGAGAGGCGGAGTCTGTTCTAGAATATGGAGAGAGGCGGAGTCTGTTCTAGAGCACGGAGAGAGGCGGAGTCTGTTCTAGAGCACGGAGAGAGGCGGAGTCTGTTCTAGAGCACGGAGAGAGGCGGAGTCTGTTCTAGAGCACGGAGAGAGGCGGAGTCTGTTCTATAGCACGGAGAGAGGCGGAGTCTGTTCTAGAGCACGGAGAGAGGCGGAGTCTGTTCTAGAATATGGAGAGAGGCGGAGTCTGTTCTAGAGCACGGAGAGAGGCGGAGTCTGTTCTAGAGCACGGAGAGAGGCGGAGTCTGTTCTAGAGCACGGAGAGAGGCGGAGTCTGTTCTAGAGCACGGAGAGAGGCGGAGTCTGTTCTAGAATATGGAGAGAGGCGGAGTCTGTTCTAGAGCACGGAGAGAGGCGGAGTCTGTTCTAGAGCACGAGAGAGGCAGAGTCTGTTCTATCTGTTCTAGAGCACGGAGAGAGGCGGAGTCTGTTCTAGAATATGGAGAGAGGCGGAGTCTGTTCTAGAGCACGGAGAGAGGCGGAGTCTGTTCTAGAGCACGGAGAGAGGCGGAGTCTGTTCTAGAGCACGGAGAGAGGCGGAGTCTGTTCTAGAGCACGGAGAGAGGCGGAGTCTGTTCTAGAATATGGAGAGAGGCGGAGTCTGTTCTAGAATATGGAGAGAGGCCGAGTCTGTTCTAGAGCACGGAGAGAGGCGGAGTCTGTTCTAGAATATGGAGAGAGGCGGATTCTGTTCTAGAATATGGAGAGAGGCGGAGTCTGTTCTAGAGCACGGAGAGAGACGGAGTCTGTTCTAGAGCATGGAGAGAGGCGGAGTCTGTTCTAGAGCACGGAGAGAGGCGGAGTCTGTTCTAGAATATGGAGAGAGGCGGATTCTGTTCTAGAATATGGAGAGAGGCGGAGTCTGTTCTAGAGCACGGAGAGAGACGGAGTCTGTTCTAGAATATGGAGAGAGGCGGAGTCTGTTCTAGAGCACGGAGAGAGGCGGAGTCTGTTCTAGAATATGGAGAGAGGCGGAGTCTGTTCTAGAGCACGGAGAGAGGCGGAGTCTGTTCTAGAGCACTGAGAGAGGCGGAGTCTGTTCTAGAGCACGGAGAGAGGCGGAGTCTGTTCTAGAATATGGAGAGAGGCGGAGTCTGTTCTAGAGCACGGAGAGAGGCGGAGTCTGTTCTAGAGCACGGAGAGAGGCGGAGTCTGTTCTAGAGCACGGAGAGAGGCGGAGTCTGTTCTAGAATATGGAGAGAGGGCGGAGTTCTGTTCTAGAGCACGGAGAGAGGCGGAGTCTGTTCTAGAATATGGAGAGAGGCGGATTCTGTTCTAGAGCACAGAGACATTTTTTGGAAAATCCCAAAGAAAAATCATCATAATTGGACATTAACACAAAATCTTATACAACTGTAGTCAGAAGTTTAGCATTTTTTGAACAGTTTATTATTTTTTTTGTTCAGTTCTACTATAATCTGAAAAAGCTTTGGTTAGTTCTTGATGTTTGTTTGTTATGAATGCTTTGTTGGTAAAAGTTTGATCGATGTGACTAAAAGCACATGTAACTCATCACTGTTGCATCTCTATTATGTGGAAATGCATCCCAGTCAGCGTGAGCCTCCAGTCCTCCTCCAGGCCGAGCCCTGGAGTCGGGTTACGCGCTGACAGGAAATGGAGCGATGCGGAAGAAATCCCTGATGATCTAACCAGTCAGGAGAAGCACACACGAGCTTTCTGCTGGGAAATATCTTTGGAATGCAGGAATATCTAAATACATGTCATGAATTGTAAAACAGGAAGACAAAAGGCCGAGCTGCATAAACTGAGCAGAAGGGCGATGAGCGCATCTCAGATCTTCTGTCTCTTTTTCTTCTTGAAGCTGTAGATTAATTCCACAGAACAGCTGCTGAGGTCATGATGAGGTCAGATGAGGTCTCTTCTGGGATGTTTGCTGTGAAATCTTCCACATGTTGGTCATGAGGGAAGTCCTTCTGCAGCAGCTGTTTATGGGTCAGTTCCTCCCAAACCCAAGTCCCTCTTTTTGTATTTAATTACGCTCCTCTTAACACCTCAGAGCTGCAGCTGAAAGGAATTGGAAGGATCACACCTTAAATGTAGATGAACACGTACACACAGAGCTCAGACAATTTAAAGCGTCTCTGTTGATGAACGAAGAAAGTTCCCAAACCAAAATAATCACTGTTTACTAATTTTACACGTAAATGACCATCTGCTCTGACCCGTCTGCGCAGATATGTCTGCATCAACATTCTGCTCTGACTGTCTGCTCTGATGCACCTGCTCTGACCCGTCTGCGCAGATATGTCTGCATCAACATTCTGCTCTGACTGTCTGCTCTGATGCACCTGCTCTGACCCGTCTGCGCAGATATGTCTGCATCAACATTCTGCTCTGACTGTCTGCTCTGATGCACCTGCTCTGACCCGTCTGCGCAGATATGTCTGCATCAACATTCTGCTCTGACTGTCTGCTCTGATGCACCTGCTCTGACCCGTCTGCGCAGATATGTCTGCATCAACATTCTGCTCTGACTGTCTGCTCTTGGGGTCCTAGTGTGGGAACTGTGACTGTAAAGCGCTTTGGGCCTTCAAGGAAAAGAAAAGTACAAGTATGATTTTCCATTTAAAGTAATTTTAAAAAACATTTTCTTTAACTGAAGTCGTGGGATGTTGACTGAAAATCTTCTTTCTTAAAAGAGTAACTGCTGATCCAAGTGGTTTCCTCAGTTTAAAAAGCAGCAACAACTTTTTGTTTCTTAAAGTTGATTTAGAAAACCTCCTTTTTCAGCAGATCAGATTCATTTGTTTTTTGATCTTATGACCTTTTGCCATGTCACAGGAAGTGAAGAGAAGGAAGCCATATTTTCAGAATAAAAGGTGACTAATAATGAAGCAGCTCCGCTCCATCAGAGACAGTTTCTGCTGCAGCTCATCCTCCAGCTCTGCAGAAAGTCTGGTTTGAAACAAAGATGAGCAGCAGGAAAATGTGGACATTTTCACACACGTGTGGAGTTTCTTCAGCTGGAAGCCTCAGTAGAAATGTGCTGTTTGTTTTTCCTGATGAAAAACGGATCCGAGCAGCTTTTGATTCTTGTTTTATTTCCATGTTTGTGCATTTTAATGCTTCTGCCGCTCCCACCTCAGAATCACAAACTCCTGTCAATTTGTTATTGTTAGATTTGTGTCATGTTCTTCTGCGCCATCTCAACAAGACGGTTCTTTCATTGATCAGAACCAGGACTTTTTTGAAGCAGTTCTGAACCTGTTTTTGGAATTGATTTGTAACTAAATATTACCTTCATTTCAGAGCAGCTTAACCACGTTCTTATGTAAACTTAGAACCTTTGTGCACAGATTCATGCTGGGGTTTGGGAGAGCAGGATATGTAGTTCAGGAGTTCCCTTCAGGGCCCGGCAGCCTCTAGAGCTTCAGGAGTTGAAGCAGAAGTTCACGATGATCCATGAAAACAAACTTAGAGTTGGAGCTTCTCAGACACGAGCGCCTTTCATGTGGGGTTTGTGTTTGTCTGCAGTTTCTCCTCTGGTTCCATGCCGGCGCTCCAGAGCCAGTGGACCTGTGGCTGCTGTACTTTCTTAAACTCTGCGGGCGCCCCCCGCTGCTCCATCTGCGAAGCCCCCCGGCGAGCATCTGTGCCTTGCTGGCTGAGACCCGGCACGAGCAGAACCCACTCTGGATGGTCCTGCCCCCGCTGCACACTGACCAACTCCCCCAGCAGCCTCACTTGCTCGCTGTGCAGTTACTGCAAACCTCTAGACCCCCCCGGCGACCAGCCCCGGCCCCAGCGTTCCAGCAGTTGCTCTGGCCTGCTGAGGGCGCCGTCAGTCCAACAGAACCAGAAGACGGTGGAGAAAAGCAGCAGGTCCTGGGACTGCCTGCGGTGCACTCTGCAGAACACCCCCACCTCCATGTCCTGCTCTGCCTGTGGGGGCCCCCGCAAACTGTCTCTGCCTCAGATCCCAGCAGAGGCGCTGCTCATGCCAGAAGTCTGCAACCAGCAGGACGGGGCAGCGGGGGCGCTCTCCCTCTCCATGCGGGGGGAGAGTTCACCGCTAGAAGCATCACATCCAAACACAAACTCTCCCCCAGGCCACAATAACCCGCTTCCCTGCAGCCGCAGAGAGGTGCCACCCCCAGAAATAGGCCTGAGGCACAGACCAACATCTCCTCAAGCTCTAGCAGCACCACAGACCCCCCCACAGCCAGACCCGCTTAATACCAGGAGGCTCAGCGTCCTCAAAGAGGAGGCGTGTCCTCTGCCGCCTCCATCACACTCATCAGGGTTAGACCCTCCCCCTGCAGACGTCTGTGAGTGGTCCTGTCCGGCGTGCACCCTCATTAACCAGGTCAAAGTCAAACACTGTCTGGCGTGCCACACCCCCCAGCAGCTAAGAGCGGCGGCATCCTCGGTGAGGCAGGAGAGCAGACTGGTGGAGGCGCTGCGGCAAAGCGACGAGGGCGAGGCGCGAGGCCTGTGGGAGGACATCGTCAGCTTCTGCAGACAGGTTCCTCCATCTGTTGCTGCAGACGCAACCGGGAAACTACAGACAGTTTTCTGGTGTCACTGTAGACTGTATCCGAGAACTGGACTGAGTGAGCGTGACCCCCACCCCCCCATAGAAAAGGGTTTACTTCCAGCTCCAGCCAAACTAATTCAATGCACCGTCCGAATGCCGCCATGTTGGAGGCAGATCTCATCAGTCAGCAATCGTTGTTTCCATGGCAACCACTCTCACCAATCAGGCTCCGCCTACTTTTGCTGAGATATCTGACATCTGATTGGTCAGTTTATATATAAATACTTGAACTACAGATAAAAAATGAAAAAAAAAGAGGATTATCAAGATGTTAAAAATATATCAGAGCAAGAATGTTTATTCTGACCAATAGAATGACTGAGGAACAGCTGTTTATTCTTATTTTAGACTTATTTATTAAAGTCTCTGTGATTTTGGATTCTTGGAACCAGCAGGTACTTCCTGTTTGGAACGCCGGGGGGCCGGAGTCACTCAGTTCAATTCTCATCTACAGTCATTTGGTGTCTTCCACATTCTGAAGAGGCAGAATGTGATAGAGAGGAGAGCGGTCAGAAAGAAGCCTCCAGCAGAACCAGACTCAGATGTTCATCTGAAGTTTGATTTGTTTGAGTCCGTTTACGGTCCTGACGGGAAACCTGTCCTCGAGTTTCTTTAAAGGGGATTTTCTCTCTTCTGTTGTTACATGTTTTTATATATTATATTAATTATATTTATATTATATTATATCTATTATATTTTTGATCGTTAAATTAAAAAAAATAAATGAATAACTGCTGAACTATTTTCATGATTATGTCACAGAAAACTGAATAGCTAACCAAAATATGTGTTAAGCGCTTCTCTGTGATTACAGTTTCAAATGAAAACTGTTTTCCTTCAGAAGAGGAGACGTCTGAGGGATTAGAAGGAGGGATGGAGGCTGATAGAAGACAGGTGAGCAGATCCAGGAGTTGGCTCAGGGCAAGAGGACCCGGCTGCAGACATCAACGGCCGGAACCAGAAGTCCTTCCACATCGCTCGAAAACAGAACTTTATTTTAACTGGTGACCTTAACAGTTACAGTTCGGATGTCAGGCGCCATCTTGTCTGCAGGCAGGTCCCTCTCAGTCAGAAAGCAGTCTGGAAATAAAAAACAGGATCAAAAATAAAGGGCGGCCAGGACAGTGACAGAGTGACGGATAATGAAGGGATGACCAGGATTTAACAAGCTAACTGTGAGTTCCAGGTGCAGCAGGAAGTCCCGCCCATATTCCTGTGCACCTGTGGAGAAGGAAAAGTGGAAAAAACAGCAGCATCCTGACATCACAAAAAAAACGAAGGAGGCTGGATTGCCGGGACAGACAGGGAAAGGCCTGACGGAACCTGTTTCAGCCTGACTCCAAACATCGTTCAGAGTGTTCTGGTTTGTTCCTGCAGAACTCGGTGGTGTTTGTGGATGACAGTTTTCCTCCAAACCCCAAGTCTGTGGGCTTTCCGCCAGATGACGGCGTCCAGCAGCGTGTCAAGAAGTGGCTCCGCCCTCAAGAGATCAGCTGTTGTGGCTTCAGGGAGCGTGGGCTTAGGTGGTCTGTCTTCCACACAGTGAGGCCGTCTGACATCTTGCAAGGGCTTCTGGGTAACTGCTGGTGAGAGAACGTTCTGCCCCGGTAGCCTGAACTCCTGCAGAAGCTGTCGGTAAACGCTCTTTTGCGCAGGTTCCTGAGCGCCTTGGCAGTTCTGGCCGAGTGGCCTGAGCTGGTGGAGAAGGTGATGGTGACCCGCTCACTATGTCTGGAGGGGGCCTACCAGGTCCGCCTCTGCAAGGACGGCTCCTGGACCACAGTGCTGGTAGACGACATGCTGCCGTGTGACGAGAGCGGGCACCTCTTCTTCTCCCAGGTGAGACGGCGTCCATGAAGGCGGAATCTCTAGATATAAGGAAGTGTTTTTGCGGCAACTGTTGTTAAAGAAAAAGATCATTTTGGGTCCAATTTCTGTCTGAATCTTGGACCCTCTGCCCCTCCCACAGGCCCAGCGGAAGCAGCTCTGGGTGGCGCTGATCGAAAAAGCTCTGGCAAAGCTCCACGGCTCCTACTTCTCCTTGCAGGCAGGCCGTGCCATTGAGGGCCTTTCCACGCTGACGGGGGCTCCCTGTGAGTCGCTGGCCCTCCAGGTCAGCACTACCAACCCCAAAGAGGACCCCATCGACACAGACCTGATCTGGGCCAAAATGCTGAGCTCCAAAGAGGCGGGGTGAGGATTCTGGATGGATAGACGGATGAGTGGATAGAATGATGGATGATCGTGGGGTGGATGAATAGATGGAGGGATGGATTTTTGGAACTTTTTCAACATAAAGATCCAAAGATGCTTCCATATCAACCTAGTGAAGATATAGAAAACTTTTTGCTGCATTTTGAGAGGATTGCCAGAACTTTGTTGGCCAGACACTGAGAGACTGTAGAGACTCATACCTTTGGTGATTGGGAATACTCCGGTTATAGGTCCCAACAAATGAACCTGGGTGTCACGGGCCGCTCGGCCATGAGGATTGAGCCACAGGACAAGAAAAGAATCTTTAAATCAAGGGTTGTTTATTTTACCCAATAAAAATACATGGACTTCAGTTAAAATGGGGTCAACTTAACAAAATGTAACTAAGAGACTCAGAACCAAAAGCTCAAACTAACTAAACAAAACTGACCCTCCAAACAGGAAACATCAGGCAGAATTTCTACTGGCTGATCAGACCAAAGACACGATAGGGAGGGGACAACAATACAAAACATTGAAAACATAACCATTAACTAATAAAGGAAATTACTAGTAATTAAAAGTATTGACAAACAAAAGTAACTTATACTTCAAATCAAGTTAAACATATTTCAACAAAAGAAACAATAATTCAACTAAAGAACAAACTTTTGTCTCCCCCCCTTCCATCATCTCCAAATGGGAGTGTCCAGGAAGATTTCCAGTTCCTCCCTTTCGCCACATCAGCATCTTGTGTAGCTCCTCCCTCTGCCACATCATCAGGCTTCAAGGAGAACTCACAAGAAAAGAATTACTCAACACATCAGAACAAAATTAACTAAATGTGTGCACAAATCATGAAGTTCATTTTGTTATTGAAGGTGTAAAGTAAAATAAAATTGTGTGCAAGTATAAATGATAAATTCTGCAACAAATTTGAAAGAAATATAACAAACTTAACTTTTAAATGTGGGGCAGCGGGGTCTGCCCTCACACTGGGTTAAGGCGCATGAACCACGACCGGAACAGAGGCAGCTAAACTTGTGAGCTAGTACATCAATGTGTCTAGGATATCTGGCCCAACAATTTATCAACTGGGTTGATAATGGACCCCATTATGATTTAGTTGACTTAGACAGGCCTGTTCTAAATTCATACTAATAAAATGTCTGCATTGTTTGTTTGGACATTTCTACATTGGTTGTGAGGGTTTATCTTTTTTCATTTTGTTGCAAGAACATTGTTTAACTTTAAGATGTTATTTCTGTTAAAAATGTAATGATGTGATTACTAATTGGGTCAGCCTGATGAATAGACAGACTTGTGCTTTGTCACGCTGCTACAGGTTCCTAATGGGGGCGTCTTGTGGGGGAGGCAACATGAGGGTGGACGACAGCGAGTACGAGTCTCTTGGTTTGCGTCCGCGACACGCGTACTCCATCCTGGATGTGCAGGACATCGAAGGGCACAGGTGAGGCCGGAACCGCCGGGTTCAGGGTCCAATCCACTGCAGTGTTTGAAGCTTGTTAAGTCTGTTGTAACCGTGTGGCCCAGGCTGGTGCAGCTCAGGAACCCGTGGGGCCGCTTCTCCTGGACGGGAGCTTGGGCAGATGACTGGCCCAACTGGCCCCCACACCTGAAGAGGGCGCTATGCACCAACCGCGGTGAGGATGGCCTGTTCTGGATGGACTTTGAGGATTTCACCAGGTGGGTAAGAAGCAGAAAACTGGTTCATTCAGCTTCATGAAAAATGCTCTTTTGGAAGAATTTCCGGCAGAAAAGAAGAAACAAAGTTAAGGCTCTGCCTGAAAATGTTTTCTTGGTTCTGTGTAATGTTCTATACGTTCCCTTTTGTTCCTTCTAGAAGCGTCTTATGTTTCCTGTAGAGCAGGGATGTCCAAATCCAGGCCTCGAGGGCCGGTGTCCTACATGTTTGTCAGGTTTTGCTTCAGGGACCCAAAATACGACAAACTCAGGAGTGCAAGAGAACCAGGTTTATTAAAGCTTTTGACTCAGATGCTTCCCTCCAGGATCTGGAGATAAACGGCAGATCTATGTGAGGTGGAGACAGGAGAGGGTTAATGAGGGCGACATGGCTTGAAGCAGGGAAGGTAAAAACTTGGTGAAGGCTTACTGAGGAGAGATGACTGCCGGGAAGAAGAGGAGTAGAGTCCTCCGTACGGCAAGGAAGGTGTGGCTCCAGGTAGAGGCAACAGTGGGGAGAAAATGAACTCCAAGAGGGTGTGGCAAAACTCAGAATCCTGGGGCTTAGTCACTAATTCTTGATGCCACAGGTTAACACAAAATCACCAGGGATCTCCGGGAAGGATTCCAAAAAGGAGAAGGTTCAGGACTTACGAGGCTTTGGAAGAAATGGAGCAGCAGAGAGACAGGGGCATGTAAAGACAGATGCTGGCAGTAAGATGTCTGGATAAAGGCTGAGCAGTATAGCTGGTAGTCAGGTTGGTGAGCACGAACACCGCTGGAGATTTCTCTGCTTGTAGTGTAACGATCCGGCAGAGATCTGTAGGAGCAGGAACAGGTGGAGGGAATCAGCTGATTAGCAACAGGCTGGCTGCTGCTGTGACAGTTTTCCAACCAACCTCCTAGGGAAGTTCCTTATTGGCTAAACACACCTGATCCAGGTAATCAACAGCAGATACGGTGGAATTTCCGGAAAACCAGCTGGAGGATTTGGACACCCCTGCTGTAAAGTCTCAGACTGTAAAAAAGATCTAAAACAGAAGAAACGGCCCCTCTAACTGGGGGTTCTGGCAGGTTCTTTGACTCGGTGGATATCTGTAAGATTCATCCGGACTGGCAGGAGGTTCGTGTTCCGGGCGTTTTCCCCTGTGGAGCTGACGGTCCGGTGCCAGTTCTGGCCGTGACGGTGCTAGAGAGGACGGCGGTGGAGCTGGCCCTGTTCCAGCGAGGGAGCAGGTGACCTAAACCCTGCAGTTCTGCAGGTTCTGACGGTTCTTTCTGAGTCAAATGTTCCTCCGTGGGCTTGGTCCCTGTAGGCGCTGGGACACGGCAGAGAGCCACCTCCTGGACCTGTGCGTGCTGGTGTTTCGGGTCGCGTACGATAGCCACGGCGCGTTGACCCTCGGCCGTCTGCTGGCTCACAGCCGGCGCTCGGTGAGGAGGTTCGTAGGCTGCGATGTCATGCTGGAACCGGGGGAGTACGGTGTGATCTGCCTCGCCTTCAACCACTGGCAGAGCTTGGGCAGCGAGAGTGCTGGTGAGAGCTCCGCCCACACTCTGACTGCAGCTTCTTAAACTATGAACGTTACCTTTAGATAGAACCGTTTCCTGTTGTTGGAATGCACTAACACCTGACGGCTCCTTCTCAATCATGTGTTTCAGCGAGCTGCAGCAGATCAGAGGCGCCGGGCTTCACGCTGGCGGTCTACAGCTCCAGATTGCTCATGGTGGGGCAGGTCGCAGCCTCCAGCACCACCATGGCCGACGCCATCACGCAGCTGGCCGAGACCAAAGGAGAGCGGCACGAGCAGGGCATTGGGCGAGGCCGTGGGCGAGGCCCCGGGGGAGGCCGTGGGGACGAGGCCCCGGGCGGGGGCGTGGGCGAGGCCCCGGGCGAGGCCGTGGGCGAGGCCCCGGGCGTGTGCCGTGGCGAGGCCCCGGGGGAGGCCGTGGGCGAGGCCCCGGGGAGGCCCGTTGGCGAGGCCCCTGGCGAGGCCGTGGGCTGATGCCCCCGGGCGTTGTCCGTGGGCGAGGGCCCCGGGGGAGGCCGTGGGCGAGGGCGTGTGCTGCCTCAGACGTTTATGTTCTTCCTGTTCATGATCTTCTGACTTGTTCTAGTGTTCGTCATGAGACACGCCAACGTGGTCACAGACAAGTCTCTGTCCGTTCAGGATTTATTTGACAAAATTCAAGAGAAAATCCGTTTTAAAAGTTGGTGGTTTCAGCCTAAAGAAAATGATATTTTTATGCGTTAATACTGCAGACTTTACTTTAATTTCCTTTTAATTTTTTCTTGTAAATAAATAAAACATGTAGGTGAAATATATTTTGAAGTGACCTCTTAGAAGGCTTTTATTCTCCAGTGACAGCTTGTCTTTCAGAGTAAAGGTTTTTGATTTTCGTCTGCTTTTGGTTTTTTATGTTTTGTTTAGGGCTGTCGATTATTAATTTAAAAAAATGAATGCGTTAATCTATATTAATGGTGATCAATTATACTCTGCGAAGCAACCGTCTTCTGCTGGTTCAGGCTTGCACACTTAGTCGGATACAATCCAGCGTTTGTCATGGTCACTTACAAATAAAAGAAATATTAAATCGATTTTTAGTACTGAATTCTTTTTGTACTGAATTCAGTAGAATTCCCAAAGAGCGTTTTACTTTGATATGTAATCTGGCCCGTTGTCATGGTAACAAGTCAATACGCCGTTGGGCTGGTAGACTTTGACTCCAGCGGCAAAGGAAAGCGATTTAAATGCTTATTGTCACAATAGATTTAATAAAGCATCAGTTCAGACGGAAGGTTCACTTCTTACGGTTTGTTTTGTGCAGATCATGAAGGAAACGTTTGTTTTGAAGAAGCCTTGTACATTTAGAACTTTGTGACCGGAACTTCTTCCAGAACACCCAGCAGCCAATCAGAATAGAGTATTCACCTGGACTATTTAACGTGCAGAAACACAATGTTTGATTCTTATGGCTGTATATCAGCATCTTTGTTTTCCTGGAGTAAAACTGCAGACATTAAAGTCTTTAGAGTTCTGCTTCTATTACAGTTGAAGTGTTTTGTGCACATTAAACTTCTGAGTTAACACTTTATATATTTAAATATTTCAGATACTCGGGTGTCTGGTTACATGAAAACCTTTCAGACAATAAAACTGAGGGAAACGTTTTCTCTCTGGCCTGTTTTTTTGTTCGAGAGCTGCATGTAGAATATATCAAATTGAACTCGTAAAACATTGTAATAAATCAGATTAATCACAACCCAAAAGTGTGATCATCTGATTAGTGTTTTAATCGATTGGCAGCACTCTTTTTCTTAGGGACAAAACAGAAAAAACGTTTCCAATGTCTTTTCACATTTGATTTCATGCTTTGACATATTTTATATTAACTTGTAAAGCTGTAGAAAATCGATAAACTCAACAGCTTTAACTGTTCAAATGAATTCACATTTTGACTTTCTTTTGGATCAGGGCCGAGAGGGGATGACCTGCTACTACCTGACACATGGCTGGGCGGGGCTTATTGTGATGGTGGAAAACCGGCACCCCAGACATCACCTGCACGTGTCCTGCGACTGCAGCGAGAGCTTCAACGTGGTGTCGACGCGCGGCAGCCTCAAAACTTTGGACAGCATCCCTCCCCTGCACAGGTCCCCCCCACACACACACACTGCACAGTTTGGAGGAACGGTGCATTTCTGAAGGCTCCTCCCACCTCGCTTTGAGGGCGTTCTTTAACAGCTGAGAACATCAGTTTCCTCTGGACATTCCTGCTCATAATTTGGGGGTTTTACTCTTATGTTTTTTAACCATTTTTAATGAAAAACAGATGGAAAAAGTTCTACTATATTCTCATCAGTGATCAAACCAAACAGAAAATGATCAAAACCCTTCAGAATAAGATGTTGCTTTCCAAACAACAGGTTAAATTCAGATTTAAAAGCTCTGATTCCATTTTTGATTGAACAAGGCTGGAAGAAACATTGATTTGATTCTTAAACCAATTCAGTTCGTGAAAGAGTTTTCACAAAACTAAACAGCTGTGAAACTTTCAACAATAACAGCAAACATTTAGACATAAACCAACAAAATTGATGTTTAATGAATCAATATTTTTTTTCTAAATGAAGATTCATTCAGTTATTCCTTTTAACCCTTTTGGTTTTTCTTGTACTTTCATGAATATTTACACGTTTTAAACCAATAAAAGCTGCATAGAGTTTGTCATGTTTGCATTCAGCTTTTATTTGAACATGTTTGTCCGATTTTCCTCACTTCAGCATCTTCAGCTGAAATGAGCTTCAGGTTCTTTCAGGACGTCAGCGTTCCTCCTTTGATCCATAAACAGTCAGTTGAGCTTCTGCTCCACAAACAGGAGTCAGAGCTGCAGGTGAAGCAGCTCCAGAGGTTTCAGGAGGATCTCTGTGTCTCAGGCAGGTGCTGGTCGTCTTGTCTCAGCTGGAGGGAAACGCCGGCTTTTCCATCACCCACAGACTGGCTCACAGGAAGGCCATCCAGGCTTCTCTGGGGAACTGGAGTCCTTCTAAGGCGACCCACTGCCCCGCGCTGATCCCTGAGACCGCAGGTCTGCATCAGCCCAGACCCTTATGACCTCCAGAGGACCACAGAATCGGGCAGAAGGAGGCAGCTGCTCTGTAGAGCTGATTCTGCAGCTGGACAGCTTCCAGAGCTGCTCAGGCGAGCAGACGAGGAAACCTGGTTCAGGACAAAACACCGGCAGACGGAAAGCAGAGGAGATGATGAAGATGATGATGAAGAGTCCTCATGGGAAACTTTCAAACCTCAAAACAGTTTCTGACTCTTTGTTTATTGTTGGAAAATGTTTGTTTGTCTCAAAGCTCCTTTTATTGGTCAGCCCTCCAGATGAAAAATGAAGCCAAAAACCTTTTTAAGAAGCAGGAAGAAAAAGAAACGTTAATATTTCAAATGATGACAAATTAGTGAAATTCAACAATAAATAAATAAATACATGAAAGAGAAACAAATAATATAAAAATACAGTTGGAAACATTTCAATCTGACATGTCGACTGAACGTAAAATAAAAAACAGTTTTACAACTAAAAACATTGACATTTAAGAACAGAAAAAGAAAAGAAAAGATATTTTTAATCTAAATTAAAGTTTAAAATTACTGACCGCAAAATAAGATGCGCGCTTTGTTAAAAAAATAAAGATTAACAAAAACATCGGAAAATACTGACATTAAAAAAACATATCAAAACCACGTGTGAAACAAATAGAACAGGAAAAAAGCTTCAATATCTTAAAGTTAGAAAGGAATTTAAAAAAAATGATTTATTTATTTTCTCCCTTTAGTTCATATATATATATATATATATATATATATATCCCCCCACAGTTTTGGACTTTTGGGGCTGCCATAGTTCATGTCCTGCTGTGTTAGGAGGCGGAGCTTCACTTCTCAGAGTACCTCATGGAAATCATCTGATTATTATTATGAACCTTCACACATGGAAGATGAAACAACACGAAGCACCACATGGTGGCGCTCATGTTCAGGTTCTGACATGCTGCTGCAGTTTCTCCTGTCAGAAACTGAACAGGGAACATGATGAAACTATGCAAACAGAAGAGCCGTCCGTCATGAGGCCTCAGAGCAGGGTGTCCTCTCAGCCTCTTCCTTTAGTCTGAATCCAACTGGAGTCACTTCACTTCTATTTATCGCATGTTCGCTGAAGAATGTAGAACTAATGGAAAAGTACACTTTGATAGGAAGGTCCGTGAGCTGGCTCTCCGCCGTGTCCTGCAGGGACCATGTTTAGTGGGTTTTTTGGTGTTTGTTCGCTCAGCGGGCAGAACAACATTCATTCATTCATTCATTTTCTGAACCGCTTTATCCCTTTAGGGGTCACGGGGCTGCCGAAGCCTAACCCGGCTACTCATGGGCAAAGGCAGGGGACACCCCTGGACTGGTTGCCAGTCTGTCGCAGGGGCAGAGCAACATGTTCTTGTAATGTTGTTTTAGACATTTCGGAAATCCCCCATGAAGGTTGGACAAAAATGTTGATAATCATTAAAAATTTAGATATAAGGTAAAAAAAATATATAATATGAATGCAATTTGCTAGTGAAAGAAGATATACATGACTATGTTATACACAGTTATTTCATAAAGAAAGTCAGCTCCTCTGTGCCCTCTAGTGGACATGCGCTGAGCCTGCAGCTCCTGATGCTGGTTGACCTGGTTGACCTGGTTAACCAGGTTAACCAGTGATCTCATGATCACACTGTTGTTGTTTGGGTCACTCTTTCAGAATAAAGGTCATGAAGGTCCCCTGCTAAAATAAAGGCTTGCTGTCGTCTGTAAGATGGTGACGGTTAAAGGAGCGTTTTTCTCTGTAGCTTAGACCTGAATGTGTTCTGATCACATTAGATAATGCAGAATAAAAAGGTTTAAAGCAAAATGAGTAGATTTTCCAGGAGCATCATGTGTGTGACTGATGTGTCAACAGACGTGTGTTTGTTGTTGGTTAAAAATGGGGGGGGGCTCTGGGTTCCTCCGGTTCTGCTTCCAGTTCTGCCTTCAGCTCTCTGAGTTTGTTCTTCAGGTTTCAGGTAAAGAAGCAGAAAATCATAGAAACGGAGATGAACGGTTTGAAAGAAACTCTTTTTGTTTGTTTCTCTCCTTGAGTTTGTTGTGTTTCTGTTCGACCCAAACCTGTCCCATCACTGACCCCCTTTCCATCACTTCAGTCTCTATTTTCTTTCAGGTTTTGGATGACATCCCCTGACGTCAGGTGAATTCATGTTCCCGCCTCTCGCAGAGCTTTCAGGAGTCTGACTGAAAACTGTCTGCAGGTGAGTTCAAACTTCTCCCTTTTTACTGTAAAAAAGTCTTTTTTTGGAAGAACATTCAACTTCATTTCATAAAAATCCTTCCTTTTTGAATAGTTTCCGATGTTCCTCTTTCATTTTTTATTTTGGTAGAAAAGTTAGAAGAAAAAGAAAAATGTTACATTTTCCTGTTTGACATGAAACAGAATTCTGTGACCATAAAAAACATTCTTTGTTCCGACAAACATTCTAGAAAAGTCGAGTGTTCTCCGTTCTTCATTTTCTGACTGTGTTTTGTGGACAAATGAATGAAGGAAGTTTGATTGTTTTTCTGCTCTGGTCTCACGATTCCAACAGGATGTTTGTCTGAAACCACAAACAGCATCAGAGGAATGAAACTTGTTTTAATAAAACTGAGTTATGGTGAGGTCATCAGCATAGAAACAGAGTTCCTGTAAAAGTCAGCTTCTGTGGAAACAGAAAACAAGCTGCTGTGTTGACGGTTTATTCTGACAATAAAACCTGCTGGCTTTGAAACAAAGAGGAGAAAAACATCTGCAGTCTGACGCTCCCAGCTTTGAGATTTGAAGTTTTTCAATTAAAGCCAATGGTGCTGTGGGTGAGTTAGGCCCCGCCCACATGGGGGCGAACATTGTCCGTATCGTTTTGCAGCTTCCTGTCATGACCCAGCCTCCTCGTGAGCAAACCTTCAACGCAGAAACAAAATCTCTGGTTTTAATTCCTGCTGCAGCTTCTACCACAGGAATCCCGAAGGGGGCGCCGGAACCAGTTCACACAACTGATCAGATTCATACTCCTGATCCGGTTCAAACACCTGATCCGGTTCACACACCTGATGCGGTTCAAACACCTGGTCCGGTTCAAACACCTGGTCCGGTTCAAACACCTGGTCCGGTTCAAACACCTGGTCCGGGTCACACTCCTGATGCGGTTCACACTCCTGATCCGGTTAACACTCCTGATCCGATTCAAACACCTGGTCCGGTTCAAACACCTGGTCCGGTTCAAACACCTGGTCCGGTTCACACTCCTGATCCGGTTCACACATTGCGCATGTCAGCATTTCTGTCACTCACCTTCATTTTGCATCACGGGCTCTAACTGTCTGCTTTATGTGTTCTGAAGCTCTTGGACATCACAAATGCTTCATGAAACTGAAGTTTCTTCTCTAACAAGATGAGAACAGCGCTGATGGTTCTGCTGTGGCTCTCCACATTCTCAGGTGAGCATCACAGTCCAACATCTGGCAGCTTATTTATTTTAGAAAAAAGACTAGACCATCAGTTCATGGAGACAAAGGCCTGGAAGCTTCAGAAATCCGCATTCAGGCTTTTTGCTGCTCAGCATCTCAAACCTGAAACGGCACCTTTTGAGGAAGTTGGTTTCAGCGCTGAAACCAATTGAAACAGAAAGAAAATGGAAGGAGGAACCTGAAGTTCACTGAACTAAACTGAAATGACAGAAGATGCAAAATGAAGCCAAAAACTGATAGTGAAGAATCAGAATTCTGATCAAAGTGATGTAAGACAACAAACAGAAACACTGAAGCCTTTATCAGCAGTTTTATTTTTATGCAGGATCTTATCTGATCCGTTCACCTGTTCACCTGTTTACCTGTTCTACTGGTCACCTGTTTACCTGTTTACCTGGTCACCTGTTTACCTGTTCTCCTGTTTACCTGTTCTCCTGTTTACCTGTTCTACTGGTCACCTGTTTACCTGTTCACCTGTTCTACTGGTCACCTGTTTACCTGTTCTACTGGTCACCTGTTTACCTGTTCTACTGGTCACCTGTTTACCTGTTCTACTGGTCACCTGTTTACCTGGTCACCTGTTCTACTGGTCACCTGTTTACCTGTTCTCCTGGTCACCTGTTTACCTGTTCTCCTGGTCACATGTTTACCTGGTCACCTGTTCTTGACTTTTCCTGAAAACGTATTTTCTTCCTCAGGCGGTCTGACTCAGATGGACGGTCAGTTTCTTCTCTTCTTCTTCTTGCAAACGTTTGAAAGCAGAGACCCTGCAGTGTTTGTTTAGATGTCCGGCCTGCAGTGTGCGGCACACCGCCGCTCAGGAAACGTCACGCCAGGATCATTGGAGGCGAGGATGCTCCTTTGGGGGCCTGGCCCTGGCAGGCCAGCGTTCACATCAACTCCACCCTCTGTGGGGGCTCCCTGATCAGCAGGCGGTGGGTCCTGACCGCAGCCCGGTGTTTGTCCAGGTCAGTTGCGTTAGCGGTCAGCCACCGTACAGTTGAAGACTTCCTGGAGTCTAAAGTCTGCATGCTCATGCTTCCAGTGACGCAGAAGTGACCGTATTCCTCGGCAGGAGACCCAAATGGGTGAAAACCTACATGAGGTGAAGCGCACGGTGTCAAAGGTCATCAAGCACCATGACTATGACCCAGGCACTCACAAGAACGACCTGGTGCTGCTGATGCTGTCGTCCCCGGTGAATTTCACCGATTACATCAGACCCGTATGTCTGGCGGCCTACAGGAGCTTCTTTGTGGGTGGGGGGCTCCCCAGACCAACGGTGAGGACAAAGACCCGTTCTATCCCGGAAACATCTGCAGCTGACTGACAGTTCTTTCAAATTAAATAAACCGTTAAAAAATCCAACTGGTGTGAAAATGCAGTTACCAGTCCTCTGCATTCTCCACAATGACCAGCAGGGGGAGCTGTGGGACTCAGACACCAGTGCAGGTTTTTTTCTCCTCTCAAAGCAAGAGAGAAATCTTACAGAAAAGTTTGATTTGAACACAAAGCTGCAGGAGTTCAGCCTTCAGCTTCCAGAACTCTCTTCAGGCTAAATCCATCTCCTAAACCCACTCAAAGACCCACTCATTAAAAAATGATTTCTGGGTTTTTACTGGTTCTGGTAGCATCTTTCTGATGATGGAGGACGTTTACTAAAGAGCATCACAAAGATGATCTTTAAACCAACTTTTTCAGCTCATTTCTTCATGTTCTTTAGCAGATTGAGATGACTCAGAGTTCAAACACCTCTAGACTTTTCTGTAATGGCAGGTGTGAGTCTCCTGAGCAGCGTCTGAGTGTAAATGTCATTACTGATGTTTTGTGACTTCTTTCCTCTCTTACATCTGAGCGTCTTCACCTATCAGAGCCTTTACTGATGGCGGTTTCCTTCTGCAGCGCCTCTTCCTCCTCCTCAGCAGCTGCAGCAGGTCAGTGTCCAACATTCAGTGTAACGCCGCCTACGGCACCGGCAAAGTCACCACCAGGATGATGATGTGCTGGGCCGGACAAGAGGGGCAAAGGCTTCTGCAAGGTGAGGAGGGCAGGTGTAGGTGCTTCTGCAGCCACTGCAGCCGCAGGCTCAGTTCCTGTTGTAGCTG
Organism: Oryzias woworae; assembly: GCA_016861445.1. Lineage (NCBI taxonomy): Eukaryota > Metazoa > Chordata > Actinopteri > Beloniformes > Adrianichthyidae > Oryzias > Oryzias woworae. Next base: position 77,174 of record BOLG01001542.1, read on the forward strand.
CAGCTGCAGTAGCTGTCAGACAAACACGTCTGTGTGCAGAGAGACTTCGGAGGCCCATTGGTGGTTTTAAACGGCACCAGGTGGATCCAGGTCGGCGTGGCGAGCTTTGTCACGGGCTGCGGGTATCCGGATTTCCCAGGAGTCTACATCCGAGTGTCCAGGTACCAGACCTGGATCAACAACCACACCAGCGAAGACCAGCCGGGTTACATCTACCTCTGGAGCTCTGCCAGCAGAACATCTCCCTTCATCACCATGTTAATCACCATATTCTCACTGCTGGCCGTCCTCTGAGCGCCGTCGGGGACGCCGTCAGATATGCTGTCAGCGACCAAAAACCATCTTTCTGAGAATTAAAAACACAAATGTAAACGTATAAAAGTGAAACTTCTGGACTCGGTCAGGTTTCTGAGACGTTCAGTTTTATTTTTCACATTCATCTGATGTTCATGAGGTCATACATGCTATCAGGACTCTGTCAGTCCACGCCAGGTCAAAGGTCAAAGGTCATCTCAGCCCAGGAAGGTGGAGATGAAGACGCTGGTGTCCAGGTTCAGGGTGGCGTGCCACCATCGGTCAGGGAAGAACAGCACCTGAGGAAACACCAGACCAGCTGAAGAACCTCTGGCTTTCGCGTCCATAGGGTCCACGGCCCGCCCCTCACCTCTCCAGGCCTGATGGTGCACTCCAGCGGAGCCTCGTCCTCCGGCAGGTGGGGGTATGTCTCCAGCAGCCAGGACAGGGTGGTGCGGTTCGGGTGGAAGTGAGGCTGGCTTTCAGGCGGGTAGAGGAACCAGCGCTGTGAGGAAGAACTCATTAAAGATCTCCATTCTCCTCTGTGTGTGTTAACGCTGGAGGAACTGCAGGACACTTCAACTACAGAAGCGTGATGCTAGAATGAAGAGGAACTGAAACAACATGAAGTAAAAGCTCCAAACGTCACCAATCAAATGCTGGATGACATAAAGGTTTTATTATTCAATGACTAACCACACACACACACATTACAAATACAAAAAGGGCCTGTAACTGTAAAGCTCCCATAAGAACAACCATTCATCTTAAATCATTTGTTTTCATTCAGATTCAGCTTCATTTTTGATTGATTTCATTGATTTTCTTTCCTTATTTACATCGAGACAACAAGAAAAAGATCCTCCAGTTAGCTCAGTTAGCTGAGAGTGGAGTCAGCCTCCAACTGTCCTGCTGGATTCCCCTTTAAAAGTCGAACTTTAGTGCAGCTTTCTCTGCATAAACTCCAGGTCCTGACAGAATCCTAACGTCTCCATGGAAACCAGGGGACCAGAGGTCAACGTGCAAAGGGGCTTGGATTGTGCGTCAGCAGAGCAAAGGAGGAGGGGGATTTACTGCCGATCATGTCACACTCAGGAAATTCAGATTCATGTGCGACTCCAACATTAGTTTGAAAAGCAAACTAAAGCGGAACCAGACAGAAGGAAGCAGATCACAACAGCAGCAGAACCTGCTCTTCAAGCTCCTGGAGGTCCCGAATGAAAACACAAACGTCTGATTTAGGACTGGAGGGATGGACTTTTTGATCACAAACTGTTTCAGGGGGAAAACGTTGCCACTTTTGACCATTTTTTTGTAGGCTGGAAACCCTGTGCGACCGCGGGCATAACGGCGGGCTGTGAATGTACCTTTCTTCCGTAGATGACCTCTGAGAAACCCGGACCATGCCAGTGAAAGGGCACACCGGTCCCTGCACCTGAAGAAAACAAGGATCCCAGTCATCTCCATGGCAACAGAAAATCAGACAGCAGCTCCTGTAGTTCTTGTTCCAGTCCAGTTGGTCCCCTGAACATCTCTGATGGTTTATGAGGGAGGTGGTTTAATGAGACGGCAACCATCCACGGAGGAACCGACAGGAAAACCCTCCAGAAAACTCCTGACTGATCAGGCTGATCATCACCGATCCATTCGATTCATCCTCGTTATTTTAACCAGCCGTCAATGAACAAACACAAAGAACAACTATATTTCTCCTCCAGCAGCGTGTGCACGTGTCTCCATGTGCACGTGTATTTGCATGCGCATGCAACATGCGCTCACATGCACACTCATGCTTGTGTGTGTATATGTGTGTGCACACATGCGTACATGCACGCCTGCGCACGTGAAGGCTCTGACCTGCGATCCCGAAGCTGTACGCTCCGCTGGTGTGAGGCAGGACGTACGGCGGCGGCTCGTACTGCTGGAACAGACTCTGCCACTCTGTGAAGTTGTTGTCTCCAAAGAAGTAGAGCGTGTCTGCAGGAGGACATGGACGTCAGAGTTTGTCCTCACAAGTTGAAGTGTGGACTGGTTTTAAATGGGAAGTGGCTGCAGGTCTGAGGCACTGAGATAGGAGCGTGGTAACCATGGTAACCACAGTGCAGCATCTCTTCTTTTAAGTTTGCAGTCGTGCAGGCATGGAGGACTTCAGCAAGTCATTTATAGTTCCATGAAGGTCTTTCAATGCTTTGACAGTTTTCCAGAGTCTTCCACAGACTGGAGTTTCTGCTGGAATCTCATTGGTTCCGGTGTTGCATCGGCTGATTCTTCCACAAACTTTCTGACTTTTCGATTCTTCGTGTTTCAGTTGTAAGACTTGTAGCGACATCAAACCATCATTTTGTTTCTTTTCTATGATCTGTTGACTTTTACTCACATTTTTGTAAAAGTCTGTAAACTTTTGCTGGTTGAACAGGATGAATGATTTTAAGACTTTGTTCACCTGCATGACTTATCAGGCACACCTGTTATGATGCTTTGGGATTCGTGGAGTCACTGAAAGCCAGGGTGAGGACAGATGAACTCACCGCTGCCGAGGGCGTCTGCAGACTGAGGCCTCAGGTGAACGTCCACGTACTCCTGGAAGGGAACCTCCACTAAAACAGAGGAGAATCTGACAGGTTCTGCAGGAACTCCTGCAGAAGGAGCAGCTGATGCTGGACATGCTTACCTTTCCTGTAGGAGAAGGTGTTTGCTGTACTCAGCTTGACTCTGTGGGAGCCGTATTCTCGAAGCAGACTGGACCTGGAGCACAGCAGCCGAAACTTCTGAAACACAGAAACCGGTTTCATCCGTCAGCAGGAACGTGTCAGAACCAAAGACAACCAAACGGACCGCAGCTCAAAGCAGCGCCATCAGTACACCTGAGGACGTACCGTATTATCCGTGAGTCCTCTGAGGATGAGCGGTCTGCTGAAGGCATACCTGCAGGAACACAATCATCAGTCACAGAACCCAGGAGCCCGCCAACCGCAGAACCTGGACTTCTCAGGTGTTTTTGCTGATGCAGCTCCAAGGAAAAAACAAATGAGGAGTAAAACGAAAAGAAAACTTGTTGGATCTTCACAAACGCTGACAAGAAACAGCTGACGTCATTAAAACTCATCCTCTGAAAATGGACGTAAAAGTAGTTTTCATAAAAAACATCTTTGGCGATTCAGAAATAACAGAATTTAGGCTTAAAATAAAACTTCAAATGAAGAGTTTTTTAAACTAAAACAATATTTCCTAATTCAGAATTCTAAACATTTACCGTTTTAATGGGATTTCTCTGTATATAACTTCCTTAATGCATGCTCGGTTTACAGACACAGATCCAATAACCTCTCTGTTATAAACAGTAAACAAAGGGATCAGCAGTTGGTTTGGCGTGTCTCTGACCGGCTCACCTGTCCAGGAACTGCTGGTGTGAGAGCTCAGAGGCGTCCAGAACATCCAGGTTGCAGGAGCCTTCATCTTCCAGCCTGAAGTCGGTCTCTCCGTACCTTAACAGAGGCGGGTAACCATGGCAACAGGCTGCTTGGTGTTCCTACACATCTAACTCAATATTTCAAATCATCACTCATCTCAGTTAAAACTTTCCTTTTTCGATTGAAAACCGTTCATAGACACAAGAAGATGCAAACAAATATTAGTATTCTAGCCTTTACCTTACCTACAAATACATGATTTAATACTATTTTAAATAACAGTATTTTTTACCTTTGAAGACCTTTTGACTGATAAATGTTTTATGAAGCGATTTTGTGACATTTTTGTAACAAAATAAGAAAACCTTTGTAAAAACTGGAGATCAGACAGTGACAGATGATTGTAATGACAGTACATGCAGCTGCTGTTTGATTGACACTCAGGAAATGTTTTCATAAACTTGGAGATCGATGATAATAAAACCTTAGATCTCACGGTTCAAAACCAACTCTCAGTTTTCCTCTTTCCAGATGGACCGTGAACTACTCACCAGCCCCCTCCGTCATCCTTTAGGCCAGCGAGGCGGGAAACCAAACACAGCAGAACCCAGAACCGAACCCCCGCCGCGGTTCTGACTTCCATCCACAACTGATGCGGGAAAAGACCGAAGCGAACCAGGAAACCGGAGACCGGAACCGTTCGGTCCACATCTCTCTCACGGACACTTCCTGCTCAACAGCCAATCAGAATCCACCACATGACTCCCAGCGACGATGCGTTCAAAGCCACACCGGAACTTCCTGCACATTCCGGGTCTTTTTAATCCAGTCCGTTTAATCTGAACAGGATTAAAGCAGCATCTTCCGGTCCTCTAAAGATGCAGGATCACAGGAAACACATGGAACCGCCATGAGATCCAGAACGTTCCTTCAGGCTGTTATCACGAACATTATCTGCCACAAGGTTAGACTACAGGCAAAGACCCCCCAAAAAACGACATTTAAAGTGACTTTTTCAGCACTCAAAGGATTTGTTTTTGATCGATTTAAAATATAAAAAAAAGGAGAAACTCTTTAAAAAGACGGGAGAAAACATGATGACACGACATAAAAAGGCTTCAGAGGACGGAGGCGATGTGGTGATGAAAGATGAACAGACAAAGCGAGCAGCTATGACTCAGTCATCCTATTGGTCAGGATAACAATTCCTGCTCTGGTACTTTTTTCCTTCTTGATTTCCCTTGGGGGGGGGTCCTGTAGTTTCAGTTTTTCAAGTTATAAACTGACCAATAAGTGCCTCAATAAAAGTAGGTGGAGCCTGCTGGCCCCACCTCGAACTTTCAAAACATTTGATTGACAGATTTCGTGTTAGCCCACCTTCAAGTGGTGGGGGTGTGACCTTCCAGCAAGCTCACTCCTGATTAGTGAGCAGGGTTGCCATAGAAACGATGACTCAGACTCACCCGGATCAATCACTGCTTACTGACAATGTCCGGCTCCAACATGGCGGCGTCCGAATCACCAAAACATGGCGATCGAATTGACTTCCTAGCGATTGGAGCTAGGAAAAAAAAAACATTTTCTATGGTAGTGGTGGTGGCGTGTATGTGTGTAGGGGGGTAACCCTCGCTCACTCCAGTTCTCAGATACAGTCATTAGCTACGACCTCGGCAACAATCAAACACTTGCTGCTGTTTGTGTAGTTCTGTTCTCTTTGATTGATCCAGATCTAGAACTAATCTTTTTTTGTTAAAACTGTTAAAAGTGTTTCAGAGGAGCCTGATCTCACGCCATCCGCGTTTAGCGCTCTGGTCGGTGCTAGTAGATCAAAACCAGGAAGCCATCAGACACCCGTCTGTATTCAGATCAATGAATGCTGGCTTTGCAAATGTGGAACACATGGCCTGTAGATGGCGCTACATCATAAATCACAAAATGCAATGACTCCAGGTCATGATCCATTGTTTCCTGAGCCTGTGGACTTGGGCCACGTGCAGTGTCAGTATTCTGATGCACCGTCAGCCCACAGGTCTGACCACGACCCTGCAGGAAGAAAGGCGAAGCTTTTCCATTCTGAGCGTCTCACTGGAAACACTTTTCTTTCTCATTCACGGTCACAGAAAGTCCAAAAACTGTCTTAGCGAGCTCCACAGGTCTGGGAGTAGAAAGGGCGGTAGGCCTCCGATCAAAGGATTGCAGGTTCAATTCCCACTGTGTGTCAAAGTGTCCTTGGGCGAGACACTGAACCCCCACATGACCTCTGATGGAAGGTTGGCAGCAGCGGAGCCACGGTGTGAATGGGACCGTGACTGTAAAGGTAGGAAGGTAGAAAGGCGCCATATACATAAACGCCATTTACCTTTTGTAGAACTGATCCTAATCCATCGCCAAACTTTCATCAACAGTAAGAACTGGTAGATCCAAATCAGAAATCATCAGGAATTCATCAACAATTTGATCTGTAAAGCGTTGGGTTTTACAGATTCGCTGTTCTGAACTATAAGTGTTGGTTGATCCAAATCTGGAATTTCCTGGAAATCCATTCGTGTCACAATCTAAATTTACGGAGTCGTAGCGGATTAAAGCAGGAATTCTTGTTGCATGTCCGAATCACTGGTTTGTTCCCCGTGTCATTGCTCCCATCATCTCCTCAAACCTCATCTTCCTCTTGAACCCCAACCCCCCCTTCCAGCGCGGACACTTGGGTCCGCTGATGAGAGGGACCAGAACAGGACCGACCCGGGCCTGATTTTGATCTGTCAGGAGGTCTGCTCGCTGCTGCTGGAGGACTACTGTACTTTTATTGTTTATTTGAACAAGTTTTAGTTAAAAAATGAGGCTGGCATCTAGAAGCCAAAAGTAAACATTTTGACGAGAGAAACTCTTGAATCTGATAACGGTGAGGAGTCAGGATCCACATTTGGCTGTTTTTTCTCCCCCTCTGGGTTAGAGGTTGGACGGATGTCAACACGGTGGCGTTTTAGTGTATTTTTAACGTTCAGCACCGGTGTTCTGGTGTTCTTGATTCTGAGGGTCAACAGAGTTCCCTTTTGTCCTGGTTCCCGCCTGCAGGACTTCACAGGAGCTTTTTCCCTTTTTAACGTCTGCTGTATTTGGACTCAAACTCCAAACCCACAGCAGTCTGTGAAGAATCAATATTTCCACATTCCTGCAGCCTTTCTCAACAGCGTTCTGATATCTTATCTTTGGAAAGGAATGGTTAAGGGGTCAGGGGTCAACTGCAGCTCTACTTGTAATTTGGAAAAGAAAAGCTTTTTCCCACTGGAGGAACTGAGTGTTTTCTAGCAGTTTTAGTGTGAACCTGTGGGCTTGGTCTGTAAAGTCACAGACATTTGTTTTTGTTGTTTTCACAGATCTGAGAAACTTTGTTGTTCTTGCTGTCAGGTTGAAGCCCATCTGTTGTTGTTGGCGGATGCAGGGAGACGACGTTGTGCTACAGTGAGGAAAATCCACACTCCATCCTCCGCATGACGACGGAGGCGGAACGTTTGTGTTGATTCACACAAATGTTGTTTGTTTCTCTCGTGTTTTCCAAAAAACACAACCTGAAAACTTTACAATGTAAACATAGAGCTGAAGGTTAGGAAAATATCCTTTATTTCTTTCTCAGGAACACACAGCTTGTCAATTTGTTAAAAATAAATAAAGATAAATCATCAATCATTTGCCCCGGAACATTTCAGTTTTGTGCTTGACAGAAATACTTAAAGAAATGAAAGTAGAAGTGAAGGTTAAAAAGGTTTAAAACAATTCATCTCTTTGGATTACTCGTTACAAACTTCATAACTTTAAGAAAAGATTAGAATGTTTTTGTCAGAAATGTAAGCTTGAAATCCTCTAGATTCCTCCAGACGTTTCCGGTTCGACGCTCGTCCTTTAAAAACAGGAAAAAGAAACCCGATTGCACTGGAAGTATTCTGATCAAATAAATATTCACAGAAGTTTGAAACATTTTAAAAAGCAATGAAGTCAGTAACTGAGTTTCATTTTTATTCCAGACAGTCACATTATCAGGTTGAATTGACCACACGGATATGTTTGACACTTTGTGTTTGGTTTTCAGGAAATGTTTTAAATGAAACGTTTTCAACAGAAGTGTCTTTCAATTTTAACCGGAACTTTTCCCTATTTTGGCTTTTTGTCTTGTGTTGAGTATTTTAGTATTTAACTTTATGTCTTAAAGGTTCCTTAATGTCTAAAAAAGTTCAGAAAAGGATCTTCTCGTTTTGGATCTTTAACAAAGTCTTGTTTCATCATAGAATAGTTTTGATTTGGAAGAAGAATCAGCTCCAAAGCTTTTTCGAGATGATTAATGAGGAATTTTCCCATTTTAATGAACAGATTCTTCCATTAAGGAAGACATCCGTTCTGTTTGACATTTTTCATGTCTTACTTCACAGATTAAATCCTGGCAAACTGGCATCTTTGCTCCACAAAAACATCAGAAATAAAAACTAAAGGAAGTTTGGTCTCCATGAATGAGTCCTGGAAGTGCTTCATCGCTGCAGAGAGGCCTGTGAGTCTGAACTCACGAGAGGATGAAGAAAGAGAAGAAGACGGGCAGCGCCGTCATCACCACGTGAACTGCTGTTTTTGTGGCAGAAACTCCGCCGTTGGCTAAATTAGATGAAGTCAAAACCGTGATGTTGGAATATCTCCCGAAATTGATAAAGCCGGGCTTTGGACCGTCAACCTGGCTGTTGATCCACGACTCAAACTCCGAGACGCGGGCATAGACTCCTGGGACGTTGGGCTTGGCGCAGCCGTCTCCAAAGCTCACCACTCCAGCCTGGACCCACCTGGTGCTGTTCTGGCTGACCAGCGGGCCTCCAGAGTCCCCCTGCACACATGGCACATGGTCATCTTTGAATCAGCTGGGATTTCTGTTCCCTTTGTTTGATAAACAGCTGTTTTTGACGCCTCTGTCTGATGTTTTATTCTCATCAGTTCTTTCATTCCAGTCGTCCTTCATGGAGAATTCTGCTCAGAATCCTGTCTTTCCCTTTTGGTCCTTTCTCCTACTGCTGCACTGTGGCTTTTGTCTGCTGCTTCCTGTTTGTCTTACAGGTGTGCAGGATTAACAGGAAGTCCTGTGACACGCCTGGACCCGTCCACACCACCCTGACAGTTCTGACAGTAGGAGCTCACAGGGAGCCTTTGCATCTTCTCACAGATGAACAAACTGCGTTTTTTTACCTGACAGGAGTCCTTTTCTCCGATGGTCAGACCAGCACAAATCATTTGGTTAGTGATCCCACCATAAACAGAGTTGCACTCAGTGTTGGACACGATGGGAATGTTCACTTCCTGCAACGTCTGAGCCACAGGCCCTGAGGGAGGTCACAAAAGGGGGAAAACATCCACCTGGGATTCATTTTTAGCATTTCTTTTCAGGTAAATACAGAACATGTGAAACAAGGTGAAATAGCTTCACTCTTTTACACCAATGCAATGTTTCATTTTTCCACCAAATGTCAGTATTTGATTGTATTTTAACTACACACAAACAAGGACTGATCATCTGATGGACGATAAAGCGGCTCGTTTCAATCTGTGTTTGTGTTGTAGACAGGCCGTGTTCAGCTTTTTCTACACCAGAATCTTTAGGAAATGACTTGATCCTGAATCCACCCTCCTGTGGTCATTTAAGGAACTGCAACATTTGTATTAAAACAAGGAGCAGAAAACAGGAACTCAGTCACTTGGAGGATTATTAAAAAGGATTACAGGAACAAAACCTCCAGCTTCTGGTTCTAAAATTCAAAAGAGGACCTGGAAAACTTAGATGAACCCTGACCTCCCGAGGAAAGAGTCCCAAACCCGGTGACCCAGGAGCTGGTCCCAGCCGGGAAGTCGCTGCCTTGTGCTGCCAGACAAACGGGGCTGATGTAGCTGTTGAAGGTCACAGCTGAGTCCAGCTTCAGCAGCGAAAGGTCGTTGTTGTTGGTTTTGCTGCTGTAGTTTGGATTAATGATGATCTTGGTCACTGACCGGGTCACCTGGTAGGGGTTGGAGCCCTGCATGTTGATGCGCCCCAGATAAACATATACACCTGATGTGCTGGTGCTGAGAAAACATGACACGTGAGTGACGGAGACGTCCTGCAGGTGCCAGCAGGTGAGGTCATGTGACCGGAGCAGAGCTCACCTGCTGAAGCAGTGAGCGGCGCTCAGGATCCACTGGCTGTTGATCAGAGACCCCCCACAGAGAGCCGTCCCCCCGCTCTCTGATATCTGCAGCATGGCCTGCCAGGGCCACTGCCCGGCGGCGGCGGCCTGGCCTCCAACGATCCTGGACTCCATCATGGCCATCCTTGAGTTGAGAGGAGCTGTGCCGCAGACTGCAGGAGGAGAAGAAAAGCCCGTTTGGTTTCTGAGGTTCAGCAAAGACGAAACCCATCTGAGGAAGAACCTCTTGGGTCAGAACACCAGCAGCTGAGTTTGTTCCCCGGATCTCACTGAGGAAACTTCCAGAAAACAGCTGAGGGGTTCTGGCTGGAGATTCACCTGAAGAACATTCACAGATGAACTCTTCCTTCAGCTGGAGCTTCTCCTGGAGACTTACAAGCACATTCCTCCAACTTTCATTCACTTTTTAAAGGTTTGATACGACAAAAATGATCTGTCTTTAGATAACAAGGTAACAGCCTAACCTTTTGCTGTGATGGTTTTTGAAATGTTCGACTATCTTCTGCTGAACACTTTTAAAGACTTGGTTCTCGGTGAGACGAATGTTTTAGTAAACTCTCACCTGGAACATTCGGCCCCTTCACGTCTCTAGGATGGTCCTGGTTTTTCTAAAGGTCAAGCTTTGACATCATTTGAATGAGGAAGATCCACCTGACTCACAGGTACGCTGGGTTCATAAGTCACTTTACACGCCATCGTCAATCAGACCTTTACTCTCAACCAATAGTCAAGTAGCCCGCCTTACTTCTCTGCCAATCATGTTTTCGACTTTGTATTCCTGGACGTTTACCTTCCTGCGTTCTGGGCGGTTCATCGACTGTTCTCCAACTGGAGCGATGCTGTGTCACGTCCTGTTCTATAACCACCATCAGCATCTAGACTCTGAGGTTCATTCATCTAGGGTCCCAGTTCATTCCAAACACGCAGGAAATCATCTGCCCAGAGCCAAAGATCCACCCATCCCTCCATCTTCCAAACCCACTGAATCTCTTTTGGGGCTACGGGGTTGCTGGAGCCTATCCCAGCTCCTGTTGGGTGAAGACGGGGTTCACCCTGGACAGGTTGACAGTCTGCTGTCGGGCCACAAGCAGGTTCCAGCTGGGATTTGAACCAGGATCTTCTGGCTTTGAGACGAGGTGCTAACCACTGCACCATTGTGCTGCACACTTTCAGACTTTGGACTCGTTTTACGCAAATTTTTCTGCAACATAGATAAATCTCCTGATAGAAAAGCAAATTACTGCCTTCAGTTCCTCTGACTGTTTTGTTCTGTATAATTTCAGTTGTTTTTTCCGTCCGTCATGCAGGATCTCACTGCTCAGCATTCTTGAGACACTTGTTTATTCATTTTCAATCATCAGCTGTCCTCTTTCTGTCTCGTGAAGTTCACTCCATTTTTTAAACTGCTTCATTGTTAACAAATCAACGTCTTGTTATGCTCTGAGTAAAGCGCTGCAGATTCCAGAATCAGCTGATGCTGTTACTGAAGCTTTGAAATCAAACTTTTTTTTTTTTTTGTGTTGTTCATTGCTCAAAGAAACGATTCTTTCATGTTAAGAACTGCTGTTGGACTATGGAGTCTTTCTGCTAACGTCTGTGCAGCAGCGTCTGCACATGACCTAAACTGTAAGGACTTTGAGCGACCCGTTTGGGCTCTGCTTGTTTCCTCCAGCAGAGGTCAGTTTCTGACCTCAGTGTTTGCAGAAGAACTAACATGAACCTTTCTTACATTAACCATTGTTAGACGGGAAACGTTCAGGATCCGTCCTTCTCGGTTTGGAACTCATGGACACACAGGATCCTTATGTGGTCTCATGAAGGTTTTAGAAACAGAAACAGAATCTCCGCACGATTTGTGACACTAATAAAAGCAGCAAATTTCAAAGTAAAATATTTTGAAATGACTTCACCTCTGAGGAGAGGAATGAGAGAAATGAAGGTGGAAACTTCTACTGATTGAGACATGGAAGTCCAACATGGTTGAAACGTTCTGTCACTGACGTGAAACCAAGCTCAGGTGTGGCACAGAAAGTAGGACAGGTGCGCATCCAAGTGACTCCATCTCGTTTCCACTCCTCAGGCTCCAACCTGTCCGTGTTTCTGCGGGTAAACTCGTCCTTTCATTGGGCTGTACACTCTTTGACGTTAAGGTTTCTTCTGGACGAGCTCTACACTTCTTGAAGTGTCTAAATCTCATTTCTGTATCTCTTCAAACAGCAATCATCACTTTGGTCATTAAAGATACCCGCTGCAAAGTCCCACCTCCCCAGTCATCTGTGATGAAAGACCATCATCTTCCTTCATGTAGACATCATCTGTTGTCTGGGGTCCTGAAACTGCTGAACGAGGAGCAGGAGACGTGTGTTTTTGTCTTCCTAATGTTGGAAATTTCTAAAAACATGTGAATATGAGGTAAGCTGAGAGTTTTCCTGCTGTTTGGAGCAGGTGGAGCAGTGTTCTAGGAACAATGAAAGATCCTCCCTTCCACGCTGAGATGAAGCAGATGGATAAGATCTGATCCCTTTCACTCTTTTTTTGTTCAAGTCTATTTCAGAAAGTTATGTTGACACAGAAGTTCACTGAACTCACCATCAATTTGTCCATCAGCTCCTGTGGAAAAAAACACAAATGAGTTCAGAGAATTCCAGCGACCAGAACCGTCCTGACAGGTTTTGTTTTGATCTGAGTGACATCAATCCTCTCAAACAACCGTCTGCGTGTTTCTGTGGTTTTTCTGTTGCTACTTGTAGCTCATGACACAGCCTTCAGAACTGCAGGTCTCCTGAACATGACTCAGCAGAACCATCACTCCATCACGTGTTCAGATGCAGACTCCTTCTTCATCAGCAGGTCTGTAACAGCTGATCCACATCAGAGTTTTCAGGAAGACCCAAACAAACATAAACTTCTCAGCTCCTCTCTTCTCCTTCATGTCTTCAGCTTCATCCATCCTGACATCCAAACCTTCACCTCCTTCAGGAGGTTCCTGCTCCTTCTTTTGGTTCAGGAAATATTGCGTTGTTTTATGGGAAGAGGTTTCAACCAGTCAAATACTTTCTTCTCTTTGAGAGCAAAGATCTCCAGAACTTCGTTGGACCATGTTCTGCTCTTAAAGACCTGTAGATCAATGATGAGAATTCAGGCGTCTAAGCTGTCAATCAAATCTTGAGGAGCTTTCATGAGATTTTTGGTTCATTCATAAATTGAGTTTCTTGTCTTTTTCAGATGTTTTTATTCTTTAAATCATTATTAATATTCACCGATCTGACTTAGCAGAACTCGGACATCAGCAGATAGAACCAGGAGAAAGTATTACATCATTCCTGCCCTCTTGTCCTCCCTCTGCTCCACATGGAACTGATGTGAAAGCTGCTGCTCTCCAGAAACCCCAAATACACTTCAGATCAGCCTGTGGTTCAAAACCCTGCAGCTCTAAACAGCTGGCAGAACTGGGTCAGAACCACAACCAGCGAAATGCTGTCAGAATTCTGCTCTGTTCTCTGCAGCTTCGTTCCTGTTTTCTCTGTTCTGGAATCACTTCAGGAGTATTTCTGTCTGAAGCTCCTCCCCTTCATGGTCACTGTCAATTTATGACCGAGCTTCCTCAGATCATTTTGAATGAAGAGGGGTTTGAACCTGCTGCACCTCCTCAGTCTTTGGACACTTGCGCTCACGTGCACTTCCACACGCTGGACTTTTATTTTGAAATGTTTTTTCCTTCATTCTCTGTGATGTTTCCAGAATGACTGTGAACAGTTTGATGGTGTGAAAACACACAGCAGCTCCTTTTCTTATTGATGTCAGAGCATAATTCCACTGAGGAACGTAGAAAAGGACAATTTTGGATTAGTCTTCCTCTTAATCCTTATCTGCACAGATTACCAAAACAATGACGTCTGAATACCTGGAAGATCTGGGTTTTTCAGAATAACTCAAACAGGAACCAGAGGAAAAACATTTGAACGTTATAACTTAAACCTGTCTGATCAGTGAGCCCGGCCATTTTTCAGACAGAACAAGGTCATTTCTGTCATTTGAGTTTCGGTCATAAACTGTGAAGTTTGTGTTTTTTGGTTCAATGACAGAAGGTGCAACAAAAAGAAAAAACGTCTGATGTTTGTCTCAGGGACAAACAGAATCAGCGTCTGTTTTTTCCACCTGTGTTTATGTTTTTATGTTTGCTGTCCTTTCTTCTCTGCTATGCAGCCCTGACAGCGTGAAGAAAAGGAAAACCTGAGCGTCTCTGGGTCATGCCTCAAATCCTTCCCTCTGCTCTGATCTTCCTCTGGTCATGTTCACACTTGTTTCCACATAGTTTCTGCTGTTTTGTTCCTCCTAATGTCTCCTTGGTTTCAATGATCTTCTGAGCGTTCCCTGATTGGACAGAACCTCAGAAGCATGTCTGAGCAAGATTTGAGAATGAATAAAATAAGCTCCAACTCTGAAATGGAACAGTGAAATTTAGCGCAGCTAAACCTCTAAAATAGTTTTTATTTTCAGGTTGAGGAGCTGGATTCCTCCTATAGGAAGTGAATCACATGGCTGAGCTCTATTGGTGATCACAAACCATGTGTGGAGGGGTCAGCAGACCCGCCTGGACCGAACAGTGCCTCGCTTTACCTGAGACCTGGTTTCTGACCAGTGAAAGCTCAACAAAAATACTCAACTTTAAAGGTGAAAAACACAACTAATGTTAAAGAACTGAATGCAATTACTGGGATTATACTTTGAAAAATCAAAATCTTAACGTTGTATTTTTGATGGAGTATCATGTTTTCTTTTAAACCAAAATGTTTGATTGGGAAAAACTCTTCGAGGTGAAGATGTCCTCCTCAGATCTACTCAGAATGGTTGAGCCGGTCCTCTCCGACTCTGGAAAGCTCTCTGACCTCACTTTGTTCCATTCTGATATTTTAAATCCAGTCAAATGTCAGATGTTCATCCTCACTAAAGCACGGCGGTGGCAGCATCATGGTGTGATGATAGTTTTGTTTTTCTGGATCAGAAGGAGCAGCAGTCAGGAGTGCTGCTTCTCTAAGTTTCAGTAAAACAGAACCAGAACCGGTCAACCCAAGCTCCGTCCAGCCCAAATGTCCCAGAAAGCAAACGCAGCTTCTTCCTAATTCACTGTGTCACTTTTTACGACAAAAATGATTAAACATCAGTGGTCCAGCGGGATGGACAAGGAAAGACCTCTCCACATTTACTCATTCCTGAGGACAAATATTCTTCAGAGACTCACCTGTAGCGGTGTAGGTCAGCAGCAGGAGTGCACACATGAACCCTCTGACTGTCATGTTGTATGTCTGAACTGAGAGTGCAGCTGCGGGTATGAAGCTGCAGCATTTCTTCACAAACCTGTGCTCCAATCAGCTGACATAACGCCCTCTTGTCAAACACAGGTAGGACAGAGAAGCACGTGAACGCTCAAAGATTCTGGAAAACTACAGTTCTGTGAACTGGCAGCTATCGAGACGTGAGGAGGTGAAACAGACAAATCCAGTTCTGCTTTACCTGTTCTGGTGAAAGATCTGAGTCCACGTCTGCGTCATTTGACTGTCAATCATTAAAATGCAAACTTCAGACGAAGCTGCCAGCAGCAAGGTCCTCCACCCACTTCAGGTGGAGGCAGAACCTCCAGCCGTTCATGAAGACCGACAGAACATTTAAAGTGAAGACAGACGCTCAGCTGTCAAGAACAAAACACACTAGACTGAGAGTCTCCTGTAGAAACGCCTCATAAAGCACATGCTGCTGCCATGCTGGTGGGTCATGTGACCGGGGGGGGGTGAAGAGTCACAAAGTTCAATGGATTTGAGGCGTCAGGATTTCTAGTTCTGTTCTCAGTTCCCGTTTGGATGCAGGTGGAAGCGTAGACTCTCTTACAAGTTAGAATCCATGCAGGCGTAACAGTAAAATTATATTGTGTTAATTTAATCAAATGAAAAAACCCTGTTACCCATAAGTCACCTGTGCTCCACCACCTATACACTTTAACCAACTCCACAGCGCCCCCAGTGGTTGACTGAAGTGTGAGTCACAGTACAAGAAAATATATTGACCACCAGACAAAAATGTTGTCGAGTCAAGTTTTTAAATCCTCCAACAACTATATAGAGAGAACTGGACTGATTATCCACTTCCCCCTTGGCGTTCCAAACAGGAAGTACCTGCTGCTTCCAGAAAGCTAAAATCCCACAGACTTCCGTAGAGAAATAAACAGCTGTTACTCAGTCGTTGTTTATCAGAATAACCATTCTTCCTGTAGTTCCTCCTTTTAACATGTTCTCGCTAAACCTAATTGTTTTTCTCATGATAGCTTTTCTGTTCATGTTATGTAAGTTATAAACAGACAGATATAAATAGACAGACTTGGACCAATCCCTGCTTACTGACATCATCTGGTTCTAAGATAATGAAGTGGAAAAATGCCGACTGAACTGACTTCATTTTATTGGAACTGGAGGTAAAGAATTTCTATGGGTGACGTCACCCCGATAATTTGTCCACCAAAGTTGATGTCAATGGCCCCGCCCCCTCAACTTTGATGTTCACAGCTCCCTCTGGTGACCTCAGGTCAATCCTCTCTGCACATGAGACTTCAGGGCGACTCAAGTTCGAGTCCCTGTCCCGGCTGTCAGGGGACTGAATGGAGAGGATGACTGCTGTTGCAGTGATGGACTTTACCCGAGTTTCTGCAGGGACTGGAGTTCAGCAAACATTATTTAGATTCCACTGTAGATGTTTGGAATAATTCAGTAAATCCAAGAAAAGTCTGTTTTAATAAGAATACATTTTATAACAGAGAGTAAAACTAACTGAAGTAGATGAATTGTTCATCTACCTGTCCCTTTGATGCATTCCTAAATGTGAAGTTCCTCTACAGTAAACATTCTTCCAGGTTCTGATCCGGAGGTTCTGTTTGTCCCGACGACCTTCTTCAGCTCTCAGAAGAGAACAAGGACAGAGAAGAGGAAGGGCAGCACGGTCACGGAGATGAAGTGAGCTGCTGGGATGCTGGAGGAACTGGCGAAGGTGATGAACCCCGGCTGGGAGCCATCGACCTGGCTGCTGATCCAGGTCTGGTACTGGGAGACCCGGGCGTAGACTCCTGGGAAGTTTGCCTGAGCACATCCTTGTCCGAAGCTCACCACTCCAGCCTGGACCCACCGGATGTCATTCTTACTCACCAGCGGACCGCCGGAGTCTCCCTGTTACACAGCACACAGAGGGTTAGAGCAGATGCTCCAAACTCTCCATAAAACCTGGATTTGAACCGTCTGCCATCAAACTCCTGCAGTAAACAAACTGGGAATTGGAATTATGGTTTTTACAAAAGAGACTAAACAAACTGGGGGGAGAGAGATTCCTAGACAACCTTTCACAGCCTGATCCTTCTGTGTGAACTAAGCTGCTTTCAACCCCACAGTGGGGTCATGGGAGGGGAGGGGCATTGTTTCACCAATCGGGGGTCAGTCCGGAAGCTCCCTCCTCCCTCATATGACCTCGTATTAGAGGGGGTCCGCCTGCGATGCTGAGTGAATGTGAAGCTACTTGGAGTGGCCCCCCCTCCCATTGGTTGCAGCATGGATTCAGGCCCCTCCCCTCTCTGTGTTAAGTACACCTTAGACATGAAGGACCCTTAGAAGGGAGGGTGCTTGGACATCACTGCAGGAGACGTCCTCTCAGTGGCTTACCCGCCAATTTTACACACATCCTTTACCCCACAGCGACCTACACTCCAACACACACACATTACAGAAGGGAGGCGGGGCTTTGGATCCTCTGAGACCCTGTTTTGAGCCTGAAAGACTCTTTTAAATCAAATGTGTTTTAATTGTCTCCTTCAAAGGAGGATTAGAAGAAGTGAAAAATTGTGTTCACCTCATCAGCTGTCTCAGATGTTGTCAGAAAGTCATTTGAACTTTTAAGGACCTTTTCAGGAGACAATTGGTGGTCCACACTCACCTGACAGGAATCCTTCCCTCCATTCATCAGGCCAGCACAGATCATGTTGTTTGTGAGTGAATTGTAAGAAGAGCTACACTGAGTGTTGGACACGATGGGAACGCTGACCTCCTGAAGGGCTGAAGCCACAGAACCTGAACGAGAAGAGAACAACGAAGCCGAGAACCTTCAGACGTGCAGCAGTAAAGCAGAAATATTTGAGAAGTTTAGTTTCTATTAAAGGTGACAACCTATTCAAATCAACAAGACATGATCAATGAGGTTTTTGTTAACATTTAAATTTGCCTTTGAAAGATTTTCAAAGGCGACAAAGTTACAAGGTGAACCCCTGACCTCCTTCTGAGAGGGTCCCAAAGCCGGTGACCCAGGCGGTGGTCCCACCGGGAAAGTCACTGCCTTCTGCCGCCAAACAAACCGGGCTGATGTAGTCGTTGAAGGTCACAGACGAGGACAGCTTCAGCAGAGCAACGTCGTTGTCCTGAGTTTGGCTGCTGTAGCTTGGATGTACAATAATCTGGGACACCGTCCTGCTCTCAGAGTTAGGACCAGCGTTTACTGTGGTTTCTCCCAGGTAAACAACCACGCCTGAAGTGCTGGTGCTGAAAAACAAACATGTTTACATGTAAATAAAAGCTGCAGGCAGGTGAGGTCATGTGACCAGAGCAGAGCTCACCTGCTGAAACAGTGAGCGGCGCTCAGGATCCACTGGCTGTTGATCAGAGACCCCCCACAGAGAGACCCCCCTATCTGCAGCCTGACCTGCCAGGGCCACGACCCCGCAGCAGCGGCCTGGCCTCCGACGATCCTGGACTCCACCTTGGTGTTGAGGGGAGCTTTGCCGCAGACTGCAGGAGACAAAAGAAGCTGCAGCAGCTCACGCATGGTAACCAATCACAGCAGCCTGACCACAGTTTGATGTCTGTCTGAATCTCTGCCTGTCTGACCATCCGTCTGTCTTATGTCTCACCATCCATCCATCCATCCATCCATCCATCCATCCATATGTCTGTCTATCTGTGCAGGTATAGTTTTTAATGCATTTTGCTTCCATCCTGAGAGGATTCTGTTCAGGTTCCTTCTAAAACATTCTGGGGTGGCTTGTTCTTTAGATTTGGATGAAGTGAACAGAACTCACCGTCTGTCTGTGCCTCTGCTCCTGTGGAGAGAACAGACAGTTTAGAAAAAGAGTTTCATGGTCACGACTCAGCTCAGGGATTCCTTCAGATCCTGAAAGTCCTTCAAACAGCAGAACCCCTCAGTTCAGGTCAGTTTCAGACGTTGACCTCGTCTCTCTCTGGTGAAGTTGCTGTAGTTTGGACTCACATATGTTCTACATCTTGGTTCTCCTCCACCTGACTTCCTTGTAACTCACAATGTTCTTAAGTCTCTAGTTTTCTCAGGGATTTTCCAAATATGTGTGTGTGCTCTCAGCACTACAGCTTTCTGCTTCATCTTCTCCCCATGTCCACAGACTCCTCCCTCTCTGGTCCAGTGTCCAGCAGCAGCTGGACAGCAGGTACTCAGACCATGAGCGATCGGGATTCAAACCCTCAGCTTGACCTGCTGTTTTGGGGATTTTTGACTTTGGTTTTGTTTTTAGTGTCTTTGATTGACACTGACACTGTGAACACAGACATTCTGTTCCGCTTTGCTGCTGCTTCCTCCTCAGTCACTTTTTTCTTGATTGTCTGTGTTTGGTTTCTTTTCTCATCAGGGTTTCATCCTCAGACATCTGACCCTTCAGGTTTTACTGTTTGCATTTTCGGGACTTTATCAATCATCGTTTCCTGGTTGTTCTGGAAGCTGCGGTTTGACTCCTGATTACAGGTTCTGTCTGCGTTCCGACATGAACATCAGAAGAGGTTTGTGCGTTCAGAGATCTTTGAAAACCTCTTTTACAATGAGGGATTTGAGCTCATACAACACCTCTGTTATATCATTTGTTCTCCCAATTCAGCAATTATTACATCCTTTCAAAATAAATTCCACTTATTTAAAACTGTTGTTTTTCTGAAGATCTTTCTGGTCCTTAAAAAGCCAACAATACAGTTTACCTTTTCAAAATCCAGCTTGAAGATTATCCAAATATCTTCTTGTTCTGTAAATCTTAATGTAACTTTCCACATTTTTGAAATCATTTTAACTTTTATTTTTTTAACAATTAATGATTATGATATAAAAAGTCTGACACATCTCAATGTTTAAAGGAGTTTTCTGAACTCGGGGTTTTTTCTGGGAATAAAGTTAGTAGAGATAAAAAACTCAGTCTACCTGAAGCTGTAAAGAATGCTTTCCTGACTTAAATCTCACAGTAGTTGTGTCAGATTGAGAACCAGACCAGAAAAACACGTCTGGAGCTCAGCGGACGTCAACAGTTCAACTCAAAGCAGTGAACAGAAGAGAAGCGTGGAGTTTTCTACTAACTTCTGACTGTTGGTCTGAATCATGAAAGCTCATTATTTGGACATGAAGGACGGTTTGGATCTGAACTAAAGATGAGAGACGATCAGACTCACCTGTGGTAGTGACGGCCAGGAGGAAGAGTCCGCAGGTGAAACTTCTGAGCTTCATGCTGCTGCTGTTTGTCTGAACTGAAACTGTCTGTTTACCTTCAGCAGATAATGATTACAGGTAAACAAACTGGTCGACCAATCAGCCGTCCAAACATCACAAAAACCACACCTTTTCTGCCTCAACAGTCTGTTTGTTTGTGCAGTTTTGGTCCAAATGAAACGGATAGTTTCAGGAAGTCTTGTGAATATTTGAAGGAAGATGAGAAAATGAAATTCTCTGCTGTTTTCTGTAGCCGGTCCGCGTGTCTCCTTTATAAACATCGAGAGGACTTTAGAGAAGATGTTCACAAAGAAACTGGTTTTTAGCGTTTGAAATAGGATGTTTGGATTGCAATTGTTTGTTTGGAGGCTGCTCCTGTGTTGTATTATCCTGAGATTTTTTGTTCTCCTTTATATTCCTTTTTTCTTTATGTTATCTGGCCTGAAGGAGATTTTTGTTGTGTTGTTTTTGGACAATCAAGAAGTGATGGGTAGAGGAAGCTTCATGAAGTTTTGAAGCCTTTCATCCAATTGAGAGAGTCTGTAAATAAAACTGTCATCAAAATGAAGTATACATTGGGTTGGTTTGGAAAAGGTTTATTTCAGCCAATCAATGCAGAAATAACCCAAAACAAGACAAACAACATGGTCAGGGTCAACAACAGGATCTTTGTTCTCTCATTCTCTAACACTTTCTGAGGTGTTTCCCATTTTGACTTTGGGGTTTCCAGTCCATATTCTGCACACATTCCTGTTTATTATTCCAGCCTCTTGGTTGTGGCGTTCCATGGATGCTTTCCCGGTCAGCATCTTACATCCGGCAGTTCTGTGCTGGATTGTTTCCTCTTTACACAGTCTACACCTTGGATCTTGTCTGGTGTGGTAGATCTGATCCTCTATCGCTCTGGTGATCAGGGTTTGTTCCTGTGCTGTCAGGATGAGCGCTTCTGTGTTGTCCTGTAGGCCAGTCCTTTTATAGCCTTTGGTAGGAGTTCTTGATATCAGACACTTCAGTTATGGTTCGGTGGTACATCCCGTGCAGGGGCTTGTCCTCCCATGAGGATCTGTCCTCCAGAACTACATCTATCTTGAAGTAGGCGTACTGTGGGCCACAACTAGTGTATTTTTAATGCACATTTTTTACAGATCAAAAAGACTAAATGAGTCACAAACTGGCCCCAATGTAACCAGACAGTTGGCGAGAAATAAAAAACTGAAACAATTAAGGACAGTGTCTTTAATGACGATAGAAAGACAGAGACAGTGAAGCGCATGCGTCAACTGCAGCTCCAGTTAGTGTGTGTGGCGCCGTCTTGGTGTAGGGGAGGCTCTGGCGGCTGGTGCCTCACCTGCTGGACAATGTTGAAGCATGTTGATGGACGGTGGGGGGAATCCGGAGTGCCTGGAGAAAACCCAGGCTTGCACATGCCTGAGAGAACTGCACACTCCAAACAGAAAGGTCCCTGCTGTGATTTAAACCGGGCCTTCTTGTTGTGAGGCTAATCTCTGCGCCATCATGCAGTCCAACAATTCAAACCTCTTCCTGTATTAGTCACATGGTACAGTTGGACAGCAAAGCTTCAAATGTCCTCATTTTTAGCACCTCCCCTGAATGAAGTAAACCTCAATACACGCATCTACTTGACACACACCTCGATCCAGATCATCACGTCACTAGTTTTTGGCGTTATCCAGGATTCTGTTTCCTCTGATGATGGGACTGATACCTCAGAACAGAGGAGAGACGAGCCTGTCACATGGAACTGTTTCTGTGAGGGTTTAATTCTTGGTTGGATTTCAGCTGCTTTTCCCTTTCACAGAGGTCAAACCTCAAGACTCCACGATGGCTTCAGACGGTGAACATAGACTCTGCAGTTTGAACTGCCATTTCCGTTCTCTCTCGTTCATTCTCTTGTGTTTTATGTCTCCATGAGGGGTGCTAGCGCCACGTTCTGCGGTGAGGATCAGATATCCTCACTTTTTGCTTGCCATTCTGTTTTCACAGAATTCACAGAATTCAATATACTCTGCTCAATAGAATAAAGAAAATACGACAAAAACACCTCCTATCCCTGAATGAATGACAGATTCTGTTGAAATGCTTTAGTCTTTACACAGTAGCATGTTTATAATAATTCGTGGAAATTAAGAGTCTATGGAGGTCTAGATGTGGAATCCTGCTCAAAATTAAAGTGGAAAAACAGAATACAGGCTGATCCAACTGGAATGTCTTTGAACCGAGTCAAAATGAGGCTCAGTAGTGGGCGTGGCCCCCACATGTCTGTATGACTTCCCTGCAATGCCTGGGTAGGTTTTTGATGAGGCTGCTCTCCTCCCACACCTGAACCAAAGCATCTACCAACTCCTGGACAGTCTGAGGTACAATCTGGCGTTGGTGGATGGACCGAGATATGATGTTCTAGATGTGCTAAATTGCTCGTCTGGAGAACGAGCAGGAAAGTCCGTTTCATCAGAACCTTCCTTTAGCAGAAACTGCTGACACACTCCAGTCACATGAGGTCTAGCATTGGCTTGCATTAGGAAGAACCCAGGGCCAATCTCATCAGCATATGACCTCACAAAGGGTCTGAGAATCTCATCTCGGTACCTATTGGCAGTCAGGCTACCTCTGGTGAGCACACGGAGAGCTGTGCGGTCCTCCAAAGAAATGCCACGTCTCCAGACTCTGTCAGGTGTGCTCAGTGTGAACCTGCTTTTATCTGCGAAGAGCACAGGGCGCCAATCCTGGTGTTCTCTAGCAAATGCCAAATGTCTTGCAAAGTGTTGGGCTGTAAGCACAATTCCTACCTGTAGATGCGAGGCCCTTATACCACCCTTGTGGAGTTTGTTTCTGACAGTTTGAGCAGACATGCACATTTGTGGCCTGCTGGAGGTCATTTTGCAGGGCTCTGGCAGTGCTCCTCTTGTTTCTCCCTACACAAAGGAGGAGGCAGTGGTCCTGATGCAGGGTTGCCCTCCTACTGCCTCCTCCGCATCTCCTAATGTACCGGCCTGCCTCCTGGTTGCGCCTCCATGCTCTGGACACTACTATGACAGACACAGCAGACCTTCTTGCCACAGCTCACATTGATGTGCCGTTCTGGATGAGTAACACTACCTGGTCCACTTGTGTGGGTTGTAGACACCGTCTCATGGTATCGTTGGAGAAACAACACTATCAGCATTTAAGTCACTAAACCTCAGCCAGAAAACATCAGGATGGAGAAGTTGTCTGTGGTCACCGTTTGCAGAACCACCTCTTTATTGGAGGAGTCTTGCTCATCTATCATTTCCACCTGTTGTGTATTGTTCCACGGCCACAAAAACATGTGAAATTGATCGTCAGTCAGTGTTGCTTCCTAATTGGACACAGAAATGTGATTAATATGGAGGAACATAGAGGAGTGTGATGACAATCTGCTGTGTGGATGGTGAATCGAAGAGCACAAATTAGCCATTCTCACCTGATGAGGGAATCGTTAAAAGGAAGCAGGGAGACTGTTTAAGGAAGAGCATTCTGCCAGAGCTACCAGGCACTCGACCTTGTGGGGAGGGTGCCGCTCTCTGCCGTCTAGGGCTGCCGGCGGTGAAGACGTGACATGCCATGACCATAGAGAGGAGGAGCTGTTCCAGTGCAAGGAGGGGAGGCCCGCTGTCTCCTTTAGAAAGAACAGGGCCGGGATAGGAGTGAGCTGGTCGTCAGTGCTCTGATCTCATCCATCAGCCATCCTGTGTCACTGCAGCTGAGATTCCTCACTGATTATCACTGCCGCCCGGAGCAGTCAGACCCCGGGGAGCCGGACAGCGTCCATTTCAAAGACTATTGCTTTTTTATATTGTGTCTAATGTTTTCTATGGGCAGGAATCTTAGTTTCTGCAACCTAATCTATTTCAAGAAGAGTCTGTTGTGATCCATGGCTTCTGACTGACAGGATTAATATTTTTCTTGGAACCCCTGCAACAAACATTACAGTAGTTTAGGTGTTCCCTACAGATTTTTGTTTTGGGCTGCCCCTCCAGTTCATCCCACCCTTTTAGAAAAACTTTTCATCAAAGCTCTGGACTGTTATAAAAATAAAAACACAGACTCTGGTTCCTTGATCACAAACATCTTTAGGCCAAAGTGATAACATTTTTGCAGCAATTATTGAATTTCTTTAAGAATAAATCACAAAATGAAACATCCAAGACTAAAATGATCACCAGTTAAGAGGCGAAAACAAAGTGAAAAAGCAGAAAGTTCCCTGAATCAGCAAACCTGCTCCTGTGTTGGAATTCACAGACTTCTTCAGCATCAGTGCAAACATTTGTGCTAAAAGCACATTTACTTCATTTACACTCAAATCCCATAAAATATGAATCCTTTTGTTTGTTGACAGAAGCTCAAGAGGGACAAACTAAATTAGACGGGTTTGGAAATGAATAAGAATCCTTTAGGGCTTAAATGTAGTTTTTTAGGAAAATCAAACCAAACGGAATTCACTAAACTCCTTCTGGTTTGAAATATTCCTCTAACAATGGGAAGTCCTCAGTTACAATATTTCCAAAAGATCTTGGAGAATTTCCAACCATTTTTACATTTCTAAAGTTTCCATTGTGAAATAATCAAGTGTTTATTTATCCAGAATTTAGAACCAAATCCAGATTGTAATTTTCTTCTACAAACATTTGTATCATCGTCGGTTCAAGTTTCACAGGATGGTCTTCCTGGAACATGGATCGGATTCTTTTTGAGGATGTTTCTGTCTGTCAGATTTGTCTGGTGTTCTTTCATATAAAATATGCCTCTGGATGTTCTAGGACGTATCAGAGGAACAGGTGACGTTTAGCCTTTTTAAAGGTGACGTTCCTCTGCTGTAAACATTCTTCCGGGTTCTGATCTGGAGGTTCTGCGCGTCCCGACGAGCTTCTTCAGCTCTCAGAAGAGAACAAGGACAGAGAAGAGGAAGGGCAGCACGGTCACGGAGATGAAGTGAGCTGCTGGGTTGCTGGAGGAACTGGCGAAGGTGATGAACCCCGGCTGGGAGCCATCGACCTGGCTGCTGATCCAGGTCTGGTACTGGGAGACCCGGGCGTAGACTCCTGGGAAGTTTGCCTGAGCACATCCTTGTCCGAAGCTCACCACTCCAGCCTGGACCCACCGGGTGTCATTCTTACTCACCAGCGGACCGCCGGAGTCTCCCTGTTACACAGCACACAGAGGGTTAGAGCAGATGCTCCAAACTCTCCATAAAACCTGGATTTGAACCTGTCTGCCATCAAACTCCTGCAGTAAACAAACTGGGAATTGGAATTATGGTTTTTACAAAAGAGACTAAACAAACTGGGGGGAGAGAGATTCCTAGACAACCTTTCACAGCCTGATCCTTCTGTGTGAACTAAGCTGCTTTCAACCCCACAGTGGGGTCATGGGAGGGGAGGGGCATTGTTTCACCAATCGGGGGTCAGTCCGGAAGCTCCCTTCTCCCTCATATGACCTCGTATTAGAGGGGGTCCGCCTGCGATGCTGCGTGAATGTGAAGCTACTTGGAGTGGCCCCCCCTCCCATTGGTTGCAGCATGGATTCAGGCCCCTCCCCTCTCTGTGTTAAGTACACCTTAGACATGAAGGACCCTTAGAAGGGAGGGTGCTTGGACATCACTGCAGGAGACGTCCTCTCAGTGGCTTACCCGCCAATTTTACACACATCCTTTACCCCACAGCGACCTACACTCCAACACACACACATTACAGAAGGGAGGCGGGGCTTTGGATCCTCTGAGACCCTGTTTTGAGCCTGAAAGACTCTTTTAAATCAAATGTGTTTTAATTGTCTCCTTCAAAGGAGGATTAGAAGAAGTGAAAAATTGTGTTCACCTCATCAGCTGTCTCAGATGTTGTCAGAAAGTCATTTGAACTTTTAAGGACCTTTTCAGGAGACAATTGGTGGTCCACACTCACCTGACAGGAATCCTTCCCTCCATTCATCAGGCCAGCACAGATCATGTTGTTTGTGAGTGAATTGTAAGAAGAGCTACACTGAGTGTTGGACACGATGGGAACGCTGACCTCCTGAAGGGCTGAAGCCACAGAACCTGAACGAGAAGAGAACAACGAAGCCGAGAACCTTCAGACGTGCAGCAGTAAAGCAGAAATATTTGATAAGTTTAGTTTCTATTAAAGGTGACAACCTATTCAAATCAACAAGACATGATCAATGAGATTTTTGTTAACATTTAAATTTGCCTTTGAAAGATTTTCAGAGGCGACAAAGTTACAAGGTGAACCCCTGACCTCCTTCTGAGAGGGTCCCAAAGCCGGTGACCCAGGCGGTGGTCCCACCGGGAAAGTCACTGCCTTCTGCCGCCAAACAAACCGGGCTGATGTAGTCGTTGAAGGTCACAGACGAGGACAGCTTCAGCAGAGCAACGTCGTTGTCCTGAGTTTGGCTGCTGTAGCTTGGATGTACAATAATCTGGGACACCGTCCTGCTCTCAGAGTTAGGACCAGCGTTTACTGTGGTTTCTCCCAGGTAAACAACCACGCCTGAAGTGCTGGTGCTGAAAAACAAACATGTTTACATGTAAATAAAAGCTGCAGGCAGGTGAGGTCATGTGACCGGAGCAGAGCTCACCTGCTGAAACAGTGAGCGGCGCTCAGGATCCACTGGCTGTTGATCAGAGACCCCCCACAGAGAGCCGCCCCCCCAGTCACCGGTATCTGCAGCCTGACCTGCCAGGGCCACGACCCCGCAGCAGCGGCCTGGCCTCCGACGATCCTGGACTCCACCTTGGTGTTGAGGGGAGCTTTGCCGCAGACTGCAGGAGACAAAAGAAGCTGCAGCAGCTTTTTCCAGCTGCTTCACAGGCAGATTTCTGTTCTTTCATTTGAGCCGGCCTGATGACATCATCAGCAAAAAGCAGACAAAGCGGATGAAAGGAGTCGGTGTGGCGCTCAGTTCTGAGGTTGTCTGAGTTTGCTGATGACGTGAAAAAGCTGTGAGAGCTCTGGGATCAAATCAGGATCAGTTTCTAGTCCATGAAAAACCATGAAAATGTTCAAAAGAGCATGAAAAAACAGAGTGTAGAGTTCAAAAATATAAAAAATGACATTTAGAAAAGAGATTTCAAATTAAAAGTACACATTGTAGACTTAAAAGACATTTTGAAAAAACTGTAAATTTGAAAATATATACACTTCTAATAAAAGAAACGCAGCAATCTTGAATAAAACAAAATCTTAAAATAAAAGAAGGGCATAGAAAGAGCTGCTGTTTTATATTTTTGACTTGACTTGTTTCCTTTCTACCACCTAAACTCTAAGCTCCGCCCCCACTTAAATCAGACTCAACACTGACAGCGAAGATGGAGAGAAACAAAAAAACACCAAGTAAATATCTAAAATATATACAAATACATCATAAATATAAATTATAAGATAGCAGCTGTTAGAGAAAAAAACTATTTGTAGATCATTACATGTTTAGATATATAGACAAATAAAATGTGTCTGTATCGAATTTATAGATTAGAATAGATTATTTAATTCATAAAAATCTGCAGCGCACACACATCCAATTTAAAACAGATCTGAAGGAAAAATGAACCACTTTTCTTCCAAACTTTCAGAGCTTCTTTCAAGTTTAAATGTGTATTTTTGAGGTTTGAACTGTTTTCAAATTTATAATCCAGTTTATAATTCACTCCAAGATGATCCAGATTTCATCCCATAAAACATTCTGACTAAAAGACAAAGAAAACAAGAAATCTTTCAGAAATGTGTGAAATGAAACCAGAAGAGGAAAAGGTTGACTCCTGATTTCTCCACGTTTGAGTCTCCAGTCAAATTCCACAGGATGGAGATGAAAGTTAGACGTGATGAGGAACTCAAACCGCAGTTATCTCTGAGCTTGTTCACTTTCCTTTCGAACCAAACGGATGACGACGTCTGTCAGACAACATTAGAAAAGAATCTGGAATGTTCTGAATCAGTTTAAAGGAACTTGGAGGAGAGAATTAGAGGAGAATGTTTCAAAAAAAGAACAAAATCCTCGGGACACATCCTGCAGCCGCAGAGACTGATTTCAGGAAAGAACAGACATGATGGTGAGCAGGTTTGTAAGGTGTGGAGAAGGTCAGATGATCGAGCATCAAGGAGGAAAGTGGAAACAGTTGGATTTAAACAACATTTGCCTCTTTAAACATATCCATCATGAAAATCAGTCTGAAAGGGAGTTTTTTAGGGGAGTTGGATTTGACATTTTCAAGCTCTCAAAAATAAATGATTCATGACATTAGAGTCTGCTGTCTCAGGAAAAATCAAGAGTGAAGAAAAGCGAAACTCACCTTCAATCTGAGCGTTTCCTCCTGCAGAGAGAACAGATTGTTAAGACGCTTTCTCCACATGTCATGGAACCTGTCAGACCAGTTCATGTCCTCCAAGAATGAGCAGAATATTTCAGCCGACGGCAGCTTTTGATTGTTTGTGAAACAGACATGATGATCATGTGGTTTATGAGATGCAGAAATGATCTATGCATTGGTGATAACATCAGGATGAATCAGCTGACTCATGTCATGTTAAGCATCATTCAGCTTTTTGTATTTGATGGAACTCTGAAATATTGAATCCAGATCCTGAATCTGGTGACAGTTTTTTTGCTGTGAGAATGTCAGAAACGGTGACTCCTGAAGATCAAAGTGGACTCTGATCCTGGAAAGACCAAAGTCCTTCTGTAAATGTCTTCATCCTTTCTGCTTCTGGTTTATGTGTCATTGAGGTTTCAGCTGATCATTAACCGCTTGCGTCATAAAGAGGAGCCTTTTCCGATTTTTTAAAGTCATTTCTTCAAGGATTTCCTTCTTTCTTAGTTCAGATGGTCAACAACACAAATGCCAGTGAAACCAGACTCCCTGTAACCCACGTCTGTGTTGTAGAAACAACTGAAACCCAACAGCAGTTCCCTCAGAAGGGTTTCTGCAAACATTCCAGCTCAGCAGTCTCTCCCCAGGGCAGCGCCGGGTGGGACTGGCCCGGGGAGAAAGAAACAAAGCAGAACATCTCCAGGTCGTCCCAAAGCAAATAGGACTCTGACCACAATGCAAATTTTCCGTCAGCCACACAGCTGGTGTGAAGGCTTCCAGCTCAATGTCTTCTGGCCTCAGGAGGAAACTCTAACCATTTTATAGGTTCTGGACCCAATAAAACACAAGAAATGTTTGCAAAAAGTATTTCACCAAACAAAAAAGTTTCTATTCTTCTGTTCAGTTTTTGAGACTTAAAAAAACATATCTAAATAATAGATATAAATACATTTGTTCTTTTCTTCAATTTCTCCGTTCTGAGGAGGAAAAACCACCAATACTGAGAAAGACGTGTGCAGCCTCCACCAGGAATCTTCCATTCTTTATTTGTTGTTTATTGTGTAAATAAGACTCTTTGTGAGCAAACGGAGGATTCCATATGAGACAAAGTCACATGCTGCTGAATGTATTCAGGAGAAACCCTAACGCTGGATCATCTCCTTTCTTTATGACAGGAGGAACCAGTTCTGGTTGAAGAGTTCTGGTCAGTGATTCAGCTTGGATTAAGGGTCAAACTGGAATGTCGGGATTTTATTAATAGAGTCAACAAATCAAATGTTTTCCTGTTTGTTGTTTGAATTAACAACAACAACAGCAACACAACGGATACTCATCAAGGACTTTCACATCCCTGTCAAACATTTCCTTTCAAAATAAAGCTCTGATGCTTTCAGAGACTCACCTGTAGCAGCGAGGGCCAGCAGCAGGACTCCGCAGGTGAAGAACCTCATGATGTTGTGAGTCCACCTGCTGCAGACCTGCCCTTTTATTAGCTCCCATCAGACATGAGGCAACACCTAACCTCAGCGTGCCCCCGCCCTTTTCCGGCAGCACATTTAAACACCGGCTTACCTGTTTGTGTTTGGATCACTCAGACAGGAGCTGCAGGACGCCTACACAGTGAGCGGAGAGGAGAGCCGAAACCAACCGAACAAGAGCGGATTCTTCTGGTTGTCTGATGCTTCTGGATTTGGTTCGGTTCTGAACTGGTGCTATTTTTTCTAAAATGCATACAAAACCCAGAAATGCAGAACACTCACCAGCATTGTACCTGAGTTCAAGACACATTTTTAATGGTACACTCACCCTAAGGTGGCATTATTAAACTCCACTGTGTGTGTATGTGATGTGTGTATCTGATTTGTGTGTGTGTGGGGGGGGTCGGTTGACAAGAAGAATATGAATCACAGTTCAGAATGTTCAGAACGTTAACGGTTTGCTTAGGCATGAACACATTCTCCTTAAGAGTCCCTGAAATCAAGTGTGGGCTTCCTCAGGGATCAGTTCTAGGCCCGCTGCTTTTTGAATCGACATATGCTGCCACGCACAGTGGCAGCTGGTTAGCTCAGTTGGTTATGTGTGGGAGTCCAGGTTTGACTCCCACGCTTAAGACCCTTAACGCTACTGCCTTTGTGGCCACAAGGGGCCTGAGTCTGGATCTCCTGTACTGGTCCCCAGCTCAGATGAAAACACAGGGTTGTGTCAGGAAGGGCATCTGGCATTAAAATCTCTGTCAGACCACCTCATCAGTAAAAAAGCTGATTCACTGAGGCAATAAACCAAAAGGTGAACAACATACTGTCACTCAAAGGCGTCATCAGGAGGCGTGGCGTTTGTTTTCATAGCTATGCTGATGACACACTGCTTTACATTACTGTGTCTCTTAATGACAAAGAGTCAGTGAAAAACTTTAAACCGTATTTAGACATGAATTCATGGAGGGAAGAGGAAGAAAAAAGACTGAAGAAACAGGCAACAGAAAGGTCAAAACATGAAAACAACAACAAAAAAATCCCTTTTTAATGTAGATATTTGAATGATTTACGCATAACACATTGTTATAGAATATGATTCAATTCTAACGGCATATATGTTTTATAAAAATACAAAGATATTATGAATACGCTTTTATATCATTTCAAATCAAACTGAAAACTTGATGTAAAAAGCACTGTTCACGCATTTGTAACACAAAATGCTTTACGATAAGAACAACGTTGACCTCTAGAAACCAAAAAAAACACTTTCACACAAAAATCACCCTCCACACCCTGCACCCCCCAGGACCACATCATAAAACAGGAAGTGAATATGTAGTCAAAGTGAGGAAATCTTTTATAGGGATGTGTCCACTCCACCAGCGGACCCCCCACCACCACCACTTATGACAACAGAGGCCATCACCATAGGATCCCCCACCCCCATCAAAGCAGGGTGTCATCAGTGTAGCTATGAAAAAAAGGCCACGCCTCCTGATGACGCCTGCAAGTGTCTCCATATAAATAACGTATTTGTTTATTAGTCATATACTTGTTATTCAACCATGCAGTTATAGAATTAATTAGTTCACTTTTTTTTTATAGTTCTAGCACATCACCTGTCCGTCCGGGGTTAGGATCTCTCCTTCTGTGGGCAACCCTGAGGTTTCTTAGTTTTTTCCCTCCAAAAAAAAAAAAAAAAAAGAAGAGGGTTTTTTTTTTATGAGTTTTTCCTCACCGCGAAGGAGGGTGTAAGGACAGAGATGTTTGTTCAGCTAAGTCTTTTTAACAACCAGCTATGTTTACTTTTACGTGATGATTTTTTGGTTTTTCTTAATATAAAAACTAATGGGCCTAGAATTGATCCCTGGGGAACCCCACACGTGATTACATGAACTTTTGAGGAGAATGTGTCCATACTTACAGAACAACACTAACCTTTCGAGACAAGAACAGAACCTGTTAAGGACAGAACCAGATCCAGAACCAGTAGCGCCAGGACAGAGAGTTTGTGTGAGTCCAGGTTACCACCTAATCTTTTCACAAGGCCAGTCTCTCTGCTGTGGTTTGAGCTCAAATCAGACTGATAGTTTTCTAATATACTATCTTTATTAAAAAGAAACGATCTCTTTGTTTAAAACAGTGATGAAAACTTCTGTCTGAAGAGAATAATTCACAACATTTCAAATCTCATTTCAATCTCAAAGAAGCCATAAAAGCATTTTAACGGCGATGTGGGAATTAGGTCAAAAGAGGCAGGAAGTTGATTTCTCTGGTTTTCTAAAAAGAAGCACAAATAAAAAATAGAAGGAAAGAGAGAAGACTTCCTTCTCTGACTGCAGGCTGAGGATCAGCGGTTCTGAACACAGGCCCGACCCAGTTCGTCCTCCTTTTCTGGGTTTGATCCAGAAAACATTCAAGAGAAACTCATGACACGTCTGTTCCTGCAGTTCCTCTGGTGAGATGAATAATGATTCATGATTTTCACAAAATTAACAGAAAAAAGTCACACTGACAGAAAACTGCTGATTGTTCCTCCAAGCGGACCTGATATGTTTGCAGAGAGACATGAAG